>PVJC01015415.1:0-35079 GCA_004026665.1 Murina feae
CGGGGGCCTCCTCGGGGGCGTGCGGGAGCACCCGTCCAGGGTCCGCTACCTTCATCCGCCCCCCAGGGGCCTCCACAGGGCATGCTGCACAGTGTGGAGAATCCGAAGCCAGTCCGCTGCCCGGCTCCACCCCGGGTGTGTTTGCTCAGCAGTAGGGCCCCACCGAGGGATCCTGCACCAGTGTCTGCCCCTGGCTCGCCACCCAGCTCTGTGCCAGGTGTGTCCCCTCAGCGGTGGGGGCCCACCAGGCGTGTGCAATCGTGGGCCCTCCGGTGGGAAATGTCCAGGCCTGCATTCACCAGCCCTCCCACCCCCCCAGTGCACGAACCCTGAAGGGGCTGTGGGCAGCCTGAAAATGGCCCTCAGCCCCTCACCCAGGCTGGCCAGGTATGCCAGCAGGTGGACATCTCCCCCAAGGTATTCCGGACTGCAAGAGGGCACAGACCGGGCTGAGGAAACACCCCCCCCCCCCACTGCACAAATTTTTGTGCACCGGGCCCCTAGTGTGTGTGTGTGTGTGTGTGTGTATTCCTTACGTTGTACATCTGAAATTAATGTTATATATTAATTATGATTTAATAGCCAACCCTTATTTATAACAACACCTCCATATGGACAAACCCAGGGAAGATACAGGCACTGTCCCTCAGGATTGTGTACAAGAACTCATTCTTCAGACTCTCAAACCGATGAGCTAAAGGCTCTTACTCTTTCCAGAGTTATAGAGAAATGAAGCAGCTAGAAGATAACGAGCTGAAACACAAGTTTGGGCTGTGTGACTTGGATAAGTCACTTTATATCCCCAGGGCATAGTTTTCCAATAAAATGAGGATGTGAGCCAAGAAGTGATGCTTACACAATCCAGCTGTTAATATTTCATGGTTCTATACACAAAAGGGCAAAGCTGTTAAATTTCTAAACCTGAGCTTTATGATTATTTTTATAAGTGGTCTCTGGAAGGAAAAGTTCACAGAAAAAGAACAGTGCATCTCGCAAGTACACAGGTAACAGACTAGACCACAGGAGGCATTCTTACTCACCTTCAGTGAGTCAGCAAAGGGCTATTTTCAAGACTTCATCTCTGCTGCAATTTCCTTTTCCTGAGTTGTTTTAAAAAAACAGGAGTCTTTGAGAGGGAATCTTAGGGGTCCAACTACTTCCGCTGATATCAATAGTTCCATTGTTTAATGAGGTGTGAAAATGTAAGAGAAAATGACACAGATGGGAAAGGTGGGTCTAGGAATATCCTATATAATAAAAGGGTAATATGCAAATTGACCCTAACAGAACGACTAGTACTATGACACACACTAACCACCAGAGGGCAGACGCTCAATGCAGGAGCTGCCCCTGGTGGTCAGTGCACTCCCACAGGGGGAGCTCTGCTCAGCCACAAGCCAGGTTGATGGTTGCCAGTACAGCAGTGGTAGTGGGAGTCTCTCTTGCCTCCTCAGCAGCGGTAAGGATGTCCGGCTGCAACTTAGGCCTGCTCCTCACTGGCAAGTGGACATCCTCCAAGGGCTTCCAGGCTACCAGAGGGATGTCTGACTGCCAGCTTAGGCCCGATCGCCCGGGGAGCGGGCCTAAGGTAGCAGGTGGACATCCCCCAAGGGGTCCCAGACTGTGAGAGCGCACAGGCCCATCTGAGGAAACCACCTCCCCCTGCCCCAAATGCACAAATTTTTGTGCCCCGGGCCTCTAGTAAGGAATATAAAGTCATTTGAACAACAGTAGCTTTTCAATGTCAAAGACAAAAAGCATTCTGGCTGCCAGCAGTTCTGACAATCCTCTGACTCCACCCAAGGCTGCGAGAGGACATGGCCTGAACATCACTTGGAAAAGTAAAATTAACACAACCATCCTCTGCTTTTCCTTACTCACCCAAATCTCTGCCTCAAAATCACTTCTTAACCCAATCTCAAAAACACATTTTTAAGTTCAAAAATAAAACCCTTAGTTATGCTGGAGGCTTCTAATAAACTAATGTCAAAGGACTCACAATGTCCACAGAGAATAGACATATTATGGGTGATTTTACTACCTGTTTAGGGATAAAAACAAACGTCCCTCCATTGAATTAATTAGTGATGAATGAACTATGTGAGTTTGGTCAAGTTCTTGGGCCACAGATATGGGTCAGATTCTATCACAACTCATTCCAAAGAATTGAAAGGAGTTACTGTAACAGAATTTGACCAATATTCCTTTTTAAACTCTTTTGATGGTACCAAAGTATTATATATGTATAGAGTTATAATTATATGTGTATGGAGTTATAATTATTATACTTAGTAACATTGCTGGATATAAACCAGCAGTTGAAAAAATTTTGCTTTACATAAAAATTCATTGCAATGAGATCTGATTCTTCACTTCTAGGTCCTATTGATTTGTCTCTTAAAAAATTTTTTAAAATATATTTTTATTGACTATTTTTACAGAGAGGAAGGGAAAGGGATAGAGAGCTGGAAACACTGGTGAGAGAGAAACATCGATCAGCTGCCTCCTGCACACCCCCCACTGGGGATGTGCCCGCAACCAAGGTACATGCCCTTGATCAGAATCAAACCTGGGGCCTTTCAATCCACAGGCCGGTGCTCTATCCACTGAGCCAAACCGGTTAGGGCTTGTCTCTTAAAATTTAGATGAGGACAAACCAGTTAATTTAAGTTTTAGCTAACATGATGGCAGCTGACCACCACAAGTCTTCTGGAAATCTGAACAAACTACAGTTGGGACAACTACCACCTTTGTTTCAAAGCCCCTCGCTGTTCCTCTGAATTACTTTTCCTTCTCTACATTCCTTGTGATCCTTTATCTGTTTCTTGCAATTGCCCAGTGCATGATATATATGCATTTATTGTAAGGTATCACAACTCCTTTCTGGTAATGGGGAGTAACAAATACCTTGAAATGCCTTGTTTCTTTCATTAGATTGCATCTTCTTTCCTTTCCAACTCATGTGCTCAACACAGCATTAATCCAATGACTCAGACCTCCTACACTGTTCACCACTGTGATACAGTTTTTATCTTTCCACTGAGCCAATCCTACAATGCATCTTCCTCCATGCAACCTCCACAGACAATGAAAACAAGCAAAAGCAAATTCCCATTGTAGCCTTATATTCTTTATCTGTATGGAAGGGTATTTGATGGCTCTACTAGAGTGAAGTATGAGACAAGAGCTATAATATTCTAAATGAAATATGAGTTATTATTGAAAAACAAATTAAGACTTTGTGGTAGGACTCAAGCTGCTACTCTTGGGTCAAAACTTTATTGCCAAGGGCAAAAGACCATCAAATGAGACACAGAATAGATTAAACAGGGAAAAACAGACAGACATACACCACCAACAACAAAACTATTGAAATAGAACAAAATAAAGTTGATATTAAAATGTAATAATAGAAAATACTTAAAAGGTATTCTCATAAAAGATAGTATTAGATTTGCTATTATATTTTAGAGTAGCTTCAATGCTGTTATGAATCAGTCAAACTATGATGCCCTGAGAAATAAGTTAATGCTTGAGGAAATAATAAAAATTGAGTACTTTTTAAAATAGTTTCTTTAACATAAATAACTTTCAAGGAATCAAAACAGAGATATTAACTGAAAAGCAAACACATATCTAAGAACCAATATTACTGCTCTGAATATCAAGAGGTAAAAATGTGGAAAAAAATTTAAATTTTAGTTTATAACAATGTTAATTTTCAATAAAACTAGCAAGAATACAATTAACATTATTATAGCTCACAGTATTACAAGCAAACAGTTTCTAGCATAGATTCATTAAGAATAAACTGTGTTAACATAAACTGTTAATGCTTAAAAAGTTAACCATCTATCTTTGCCTATGGTGGTAGCACTCTCTGCATGAAAAGGGGCAGATCATTTCAAGTCGGTTCTTCTGCCCCCAGCCTTGTCCAACCCAGACATTCTCTCCTCCACAGTCAAAGGGAACCACCCAATCATTTCAATTCTGGGCTCCAAGCACAGATGCAGCTTGAGATGAATCTACTGATGAACAGGGACAATGACTATACCTGCCTCGTGGAGTCAATGTGTGATTAAGTCAAAATGGGGAGGAAAGGCCCTCAGTGCAGCATGCAGCCCGGAGTCAAGTGTTTTCTCATCACTGCCTGGCTGAGAGCCTCCCTGTCCCTGCTGCCTACACGGCAGCTGAATCACTTCAGGTTAGGTAAGTGGACCGCCACCTTGGCTTCAGAGCTCGTACTCTGGAATCAAACTACTGGCCGATTTCAAATTAGGCAATACATACTTTATATCTTCTCCTTGGTAAATTTAGTTTTAAATTGATGTAATTTTGACATGGTACATTGATATAATACATATTATCCAATATAATAAAAGCCCAGCGACTGTAACACTGTAATGACCAGAATGACTACTCGGCCAGTCGCTATGAGATGCATTGACCATCTCTTGGTTCCCCCACCCCGGCCCACAGGCTGCGATCATAGGATGGCGAACATAGAACCATGGGGAGCCAGGGTGGGTGGCAGTGGGGCATGACTGGGGACTGGCGAGCAGGCAGAACGGCTGACCGCTTGGTCCCTCCCCCTGGCCCACAGGCTCCAAATGCAGGATGGTGTACAGGGAACCATGTGGGAACCAGGGTGGGTGGTGGCAGGGCAGGACTGGGGAATAGCGAGCAGACGGAAGATGGCCCTGATCTCAGGCTAGTCCTAGGGACCCTACCCATGCACAATTTCGTGAGCTGGGCTTCTAGTGTATTATATAATAAGTTACTCATAAACTATCATTTCAGAGGAAAAAATTTTACTTAAAAAAACCCCACGTTTTTGAGACCTTTGCACCCTTATTAAATAGTGTGTCAGAGCCCATTTTTTATCCCTTATGGAAGGAAATGCATATCTAATTTTATTATAGGAATCGATATAAAAACATTACTGCTTATATATTTTCTCAGAAGCCAACATTTTAGCCTTCAAAGGGACTTTCATGTTGACTTTAAAGACTTTAAAACGTTTTTAGAACAGCATTATTTAATATGCTTATTGAATTCTTTTCATAATTCATGAATAAAGTGAAAAAATTTGATAAAATAAGAAGCAAAAGCAAACTTCAGTGTACTGTAACATTTAAATCGGATGACACAAAAACCTTCATTTTTTTCTATCTCTTACATCAATTATTAAATTGAATGTTTTCTCAATATAAAAGAAAATCTTTTAAGAATTCCATGCAATTTATGTACTGAAGGCATCATGGATTCAACAAATATTTACTAAGTGCCTATGCATCAAGCCATTCATCACGTGTACATATAAATTATGAGAACACCATATGACATAGCACACTGAGAAATAAGAAATGAAAAAGAAAAAGTGAATGCAAAATTAAAATAAAACAATTACAAAAAATTTAACTAGAAGTTAATTGTATTTTTATCGTAATCATCATTAAATAACAAATCAAATTGGAGTTAAGTGCCCAGACCCCATTCCACCTTAGAACATTTTGATTTTTGCTTGGCAGCAGAACCTATTTAGTTGAAAATGTTTTAATTTTACCCAAAAGTCTTCCTGGAGATAGGAAAGACTGGTGATAGAAATTTGAAGTTTAAAAATCTATCATTTTAATTAATTTGATTTCTCATGCAAATACTCTGCCAGTTAGAACTTAAATCATGTACTCATCTCAAGTAGTTTAACAAAGAATTTGTTACTCTTTATCATCTCCAAACACCAAATAACAAATGTGTATTAATTTTAGGAACTTCTTGGTTTCCTCGTACTGTAATATAGATTCTGAAAACAAAACAAAACAAAACAAAACAAAACAAAAAAACAAAAACACCTCAGGAATTCTATGTTGAAAATCTGGCACTAAAATTAAAATTCTCATAACCCCACCAATTATCTTTGTTTTGTGAGATGCTAAGAAAAAAAAAAAACATTTGAAACATGGAATCACAGAGGATTCAGACAGGCTAGCAGTGCAGCTGTTTTCTAGGTGGGTTAAGCAACTTGCCAACACACAGAGCCAATCCTATATAATAAAAAGCCTAATATACAAATTGACTGAAAGTTCAACCACTTGCTATGATGTGTGCTGACCACCAGAGGGTGGCACGGAACATGGCGGGCGTCAGCGAAGCAGCGCTGGCAGCGGGTGGCAATGGAGGCGCTGCTGGCCCCGATGAGAGTGGGACTGCAGTGGGATGGTAGAGCAGGTAAGCGGGCAGTGCCAGGCCAAGGCAGGTGTAAGTGCGGGCCAATTGCCTCACCAATCGCCCCAGACGGTAACCAGCGGTTGGGAGGGGCGGGGGGCCCCCGGCCCTGATCGATTGCCCAGCAGGCGGGATGGTGGAACAGGTGAGGGAGTGGTGCCAGGCCACGGTGGGGCACCAGGCAGGGCTGTGAGGCTGGGGGCATGAGCTGGGGCTGCAAGCCTGGGGGTGTGCGCTGGGGCTTGATCCCCACAGGCCACCCCAAGGGACCCCACCTGTGCACGAATTCGTGCACCAGGCCTCTAGTAAGGAATAAAATCCTGGCCTTGGGAACCGGAGGGTTCAGTGCTCTGGGCACATCACCTGTAACAAGGCTGTGCCGTTTTAAAGTACCACATATGCTTCCACAACAAGTTACTTACTTCAGTACTATCCTGAATAGAAGAGCCGTTGTTATAATGCTAAAGTTCGAGAAGATAACAGCCATGGCCTACAAAGAAAGAAGAGATAGAGTTACAATCCAAATAAAGTACTGACCTCAGAAATCTCCCCGCTCCGTGCTTCACCTGACAAGGAAAGCTTTTTGGTCAAAAACTAGAGGGGTTATTAGGGCAGCTATTTCACTAGAGGATTAAATTCCATTTTTATTGCTTGTTAAATTTGTGCAGATATAATCAAATTTTTGTACAGGATTTCAAAATGTGTTGAAATTCAGAAAGTGCCTGTGTAAATAATCTGTATGTGCAGATTTAGAAATAATTATAAATTCTAAAAGTTTGGATCTGAAATAACAGTTACCATGCTTCTATAGCATACTTTTTAAAGTTCTCAGAGTGCTTTATAGACTTTTAATACTGTTTCTATGGGTAGAAAGAAGACAGAATCTGTTAGGCCCATTTATAAATTAAGATAATTGGGATGCAGAGTTTTAAGCATCCTACTTGTTGTAGGAACTGAATCCATTTTCCTGGTTGAACTACAATGACTCAATACCAGTGATTCACTACCAAACTTATATCTAACAGTCCTTTGGATTTATTCACATTGTTCTAAAAACTTAGAAATGTGTAAGCCAAATTTCATAAAGGTCTGCTTTTGTAAATTCAGTCATATTTCACATGAGACTATTAATCTGAACATGTATATATTTTGGTTGAGAAAGTATGAAATTTCATCACTGCCCCTCATAATTGGACCTGACAATAATTTTTTAAAAACAAATCCTACTGATTTAGTTCATCCTGGCTTCCTCCTTGCTGTCACTTTAAAATGATTAAACTCCAAAGAGTATCAATTATCTTTTATAATCAGCACATATGGCCAGTATGAAGCTGAATTAAAGCAGTAAGAGTAAATCCAATAAAAATTAACAAAAATTCCAAGAATACAACATTGTTGTTTTTCTATTGAACTTTTATGGGACTATTCTGTTTTCTCAGTGTCCTTCTCTGTAGACAAATTCTTGCAAACCCCTAGTTAAAAGGAGATGAAGAAAGTGGCTGGTAAGAGTGGGGAAGTGGTGGCTCTGATCAGTCACAATTACAGCAGTGCAAATGCACTAACCAAGCTTCCTGGCTGGCTTGATGAGTTCTGAAAACTCTTGCTATGCAATAGTACAGAATAAATAGAAAGCAAGAACTCTTTGCCCCCAAACTTCCATTTATCTCTAATTCTTTCCAGTTAGACTTCGGCACCGCAATACACAGAATATGCCATGTGATTTATTTTGTAATATTTGTGGTTTTACACAATCAGGAAGGAAGAGCAAAGCAGTAACTTGGAAGAAAAAAAACAACAACAGGAAATTATACTCTTACTTTGGTCCTGGGAATGCAGGGAAGGGATATGAATTTAAGAACATAATCTACTGGATACAAACAAAATACAACAAATATAGACTTATTGAATGTGAATAATTATGTCTTTGGATACAGGAACTCTCAGATCTGAGAAAGTGGAAGAATTTAGGAGAGGACACAGTTTAGATGAAGTGAACACTTAGTAATAATAACAATATGGATCACAGGGCTGAAAAGAACTTCAGGTGACCACCCAGCACAGGTGGTGTGGTAACATCATTCTCTTTTACAGATGGGCAACTGACTCAGAGCAGCTGGGGCCTGCCTAGTTACATAGCTTCTAACTTGTGCAAAAAAATCAAACTCCTGTTTTCTACTATTGTGTTCTATTGGTCCCTCTTTTTCGTCCCACTCACAGACTAATTTGGCTACATTTAAGAGACTTCACATAGAAGACTAGAACCAATAAAAATACTATTTATGATAGAAATCCCTGAACTTATTCTTTAAAATTTGTAACACATTTTGGCAACAATGGCAACAGAAATGTTCATTTTATAAAACATTAAAACACACGCATGACCCAAACTGAGTAATAGTTAAGAGCAGGAGACCAAATTTTAAGTTTGATTATTAATGGTTCTCTAAATTGGCCTGAAGAAAGCCAATAGAGATAAGAAATATTCCTAGTATTATCTGTTATAGGTAGTGTTTAGAGTCGAGAGGATATAATCTCTACTTTAAAGTACTTGCTGGTTAAGTGAGGACTAACAAAAATAAAATCACCCCAAAGATATATCTTCTATATATATAAAAATCTAAGTGCCCATTACAATCAGTCACTATGATGCACACTGACCACCAGGGGGCAGACGCTCAACACAGGAGCTGCCCCCTGGTGGTCAGTGCACTCCCTCAGCTAACCTCCCGCTGTGCCTCCCCCAGCGGATCCCTCCCCCACTGCTAAGGCTCCGGGCACTGGAGAATCTGGGTCTGGGGAGCTTGTAAGAGGAGAGTGACCCTGACACTGATCGAGACAGAGTAGCAGCTCCGAGGGGGCAGAAGTGGTAAGGCAGCAGCCTAACTGCAAAGACGTAAAGTAAGCACCACTGCCATCTTACCTCTGCCACTGCGTGCACGGGCCACTCACCCTTCTGCCCCGTCAGCCACTTCCAGCTCTGGCCAGTGCCTTTCTGGGCTCCCAACCGCTGATTGGCTAGCATTCCTACAGTAGTGTGCCATCCTTGGCTGAAGTCAGCCACCTATTATGCTTGGGGCGGAGCCCCGAGAAAAGGTGTGGCTGAGATAGGAGAGATGACCTGTCTGTCAGCAACTCCACCACAGGAAGAGTGAGGCTGCCCAAGTGTGTGCAGCAAAGTAGAGCTGTATTTTCATCTTAGAGCATAGCTGCTGTTAAGGCCGTTTTGGGGTGCTCTGTCTGTGATCTTTGCTTGCCGCTACCTCAGCACATCTATACAACTAGATCTGGGCCTGCTGGCCAACCTCCTGTGGTCCCTCTCCCCACCCATGCATGAATTTGTACATATACAAATTCTAGTATATATACACTGAGTGGCCAGATTATTATGACCACCTGACGTTTGTAGGCAAATTCGCTATAATTTTGCACTGAAGTTGCTAGAGGGCCAGATCATTATAAACATCTGAATAGCACAACATACCTAAGTATTGTTGCTGATCATGTTCATCCTATCACGTTAATGGCGTATCCCCAATGGAGATGGCTTCTTCCAACAAGACAATGCTCCATGCCACGGTGCTTGTATTGTGCAGAAGTGGTTTCAAGAACATGAGGGAGACTTTACCTTGCTTAGGTGGCCCCCACAATCACCAGATCTCAATCCAATTGAGCATTTGTGGGATGAAGTTAAAAGAGCCATCAGGCAGCTGGTTCCACAACCATCAAATCTCACAGAACTAGACAGTGCTATTCATTGGGCATGGTGTCAGATTCCTCGCATCACCTTTCAACATCTCATGGAGTCAATGCCAAGAAGAATCACTGCAGTATTGAAAGCAAAGGTGGCCCAAAGAAGTACTGATGGAGTGGTCATAATAATCTGGCCGGTCATAATAATTTGGCCAGTCAGAGTGTGTGTGTGTGTGTATTGCATTAAAGCAGGTGTAAGAAAGAGCAGAGAACGGAATGTATAATTTTCTAAGTTAAGTCTCTGTGGAGGACCTGGATGCTGAGATTAATTTTAGAGGCTGGTGATCATAGGATGGCAGAAAACAGGCAGACTGGTTAAGGGTTACACAAACAGAGATGGATCCAGATTCACTGGCCAGGGAGCAACTCTTGAATAGTCATCGCAGTTTAATACAGCAAACTTTAACAAGTGATAGAATCTGGCAAGCACATTGGTAAGTCATTACTCAGATAATTCTGGTCAAACCTCAGGAAGGCCAGGGAGGGCAGTGAGAAACTGACAATGCTACGGAAAATGATTTAAAAAAAAAAAAAAAGATTAGCCTTGAAATTCATTTCTCTGTGTTTTCCCAATGCTATTTTCTTTGTCATGTTTACTTACAGGTTGAAGATAGGAAAGGACATAGAAGACAATCAAATTATCCAGGAAATAAAGAAAGGCTGGAATGGACCACTTCATGAAATTAAAGAACTCCTTCCAGGAAGCACATTTCAAGTTTCTACTTTGATGATTTTCTAAAGAAAGAAATACAGCAATAAATAAATGATCTTGAGGAGAATGTTCATATTTTTATAGACAGTAAATTGTATTTGCTTTTTGACACAATTCTTTAAAAGAGGCTTTACGAACTTGCTTTCATAAATTACTATTATCCTGGCAAAATCAGAGACAATACAGAATTTCATCGCATGCTGTCTTTCTGCACCCCACCACTGTGCATCATCACTGACAATTAGCAACACTTTAGGATTACTGATTCTCCTAATTTCTGTTAACTTGGAATATAAGTATCACTTAAGGCAAATCTATCACTTAAAGCTAATGAGGATACTCTGTGTTTCTCATAGTACTGAGAGCATAAAACCAAGAGATCAACAAATTAAAAGAAAAAAAAATCAAGCTTTCAGGCTGGTATATTGGTATTCCCCTCTATTCCCTATTCCATGAGCGTGGGGGAACAGGACAGGGAGATACCAGGTGAAAGATTGTATCTAGCGAAGTAGAAAAATTAACTTTTACTAATCCTGGTATGAGTTATTGTCCCATTTCTAGATTTTCTTTTCCTTTTTTCTTTTTTTTTAAATAAATATACCACTCTTTTTTAAAAAATATATTTTATTGATTTTTTTACAGAGAGGAAGGGAGAGGGATAGAGAGTTAGAAACATCGATGAGCGAGAAACATCGATCAGCTGCCTCCTGCACACTCCCCACTGGGGATGTGCCCACAACCGAGGTACATGCCCCTGACCAGAATCGAACCTGGGACCCTTGAGTCCGCAGGCCGACACTCTATCCACTGAGCCAGTCAGGGCCCATGTCTAGATTTTCAAAAACTTAGGAAGGTACTGTAACAGAAGAATATAAAATAAAAAGAAAATTTAAGTATTTTAGCCTTGTAAATAATGGATTTCATGAGATTAAGAAATACATTCCACTAACTGGAAACTGTGCACAGACTGAAACCCTTGAGTTTGACAAGTCATCTTCTTGTACAAGCCCTTTAACTAAATTCTGTTTACCTCATATGGGAAGGCAGATCAAAGTAATAAAGAGAGAAAAGGCTCATTAATTGGGAAGTACATGTGAAGAATAAATACATATTAAAGAGTCACAAAAGGCTAGATACTTCCAAATTGAGGAAGGATTCATGTCTTTGATAGTTTATGAAATTTGAGTTCAGAAAAGTTAATCTATCCTAAATACAGTCTCCCTGACTCCAATGCACTGTACTACCTCAGCTGATGGAAAAGGGGATGTCTTTGCAATGTGCTATATATATACTAAGTCTGCCAGGAGTAATTTTTAAAAATCCTGAATTTAAATAATAACTCACTGTATGACCCATTACAAGAACAAGCTACAAGGTAAAGCAATGGACAGGACACTAGAAAACATGGGTTGGAGTCCTCGCTCTGCCCTCCTACCCAGAACTGCATAAACTTTTCTCTACGCCCATTTCTTCACCTGGAAAACACCAATTATCATAATTATCTTTGTATTTTAGCATCCTCATAGATAAATTTAATGGGCTAAATGATATAAAATGTTCTTGCCTGCCACTTATAAAATGTTTTGATTCTGTGATTTTTAACATGTATATAGTACTGCTTCAAGACTCACCTTTCTTTATAACCCAGAATGACACAAGCACACAGAAAACCAGCTTTACTAGTTCTGAGCACACATTCACAGTAGTTGGAAGATAATCATACTTGTTCTCTGAAATGTAACAGAAATGTTTTTTCAATTATAAATTTTGTTTTATACAATGCTTACATACAGCTAATAATTTAGAGTTGTTTTTTAAAAGCTGAATTGTAATGCTGGTTATATTAAACTTCATCCAATTCGTTTTACTCTTTTAGTTTTTTAATCAATTCACCTACTGTCTTATCTATCCCTACCCCGTTCAGCATTTTATTATCTTTGAATATGATAGATATGCCTCTCGTGTTTTCATCTAAGTTGCTGATGAATATGGTGAGGCTAGGGCTATGGGCACTAAAGCTTTGTGGCATGGCATTAGAGACTGCCTTCTAAACTGAGCATTAACTAATACTCAGGGCCTTACTGTTCAAACAGCTATGACTTTACATGGCTGAATTATTACTCAGCTCATGATGCCTCTTTTGTAACTTGTTGGCCTTGTACCCAACTCAAGGCATACTCTGTGATATCCCCTTAATTAGGAGTGCTCCTCTCTGTTTCGTATCAAGCACGCAGAGATACCATTTGTTTGGCACTCCGGAACAAATGGTACATTGGGGTAAAAGAAGGAAGCTATTTGAGGCAAGAGGCAACTGGTCCAGGGCTCTGGCTACTCCACGGCTGAGAAAGTGCTCCGACACAGTCAAGAACCCACTGATGAATTGGGAAGCTATGTCCTAATTTACAAATCAATCTAATTAGGAAATGAGACTTGGTTAGAATGCCTTGGTCTTAGTTGTTACCACTGTCTTTTCCAAAGGCTTACAAACAATTTGCTTTATAATTTTGCCAAGGACAAACAAATGTTATTAGGTTCTCTTTTGAGGAATACGTTTTGCCCCCTTTTGAAAACATTTCCTTGCTTTCCTTGGTCATCATATTAAAAACCCAAACTGGCCAAGTACAGAGGAAAAACGCCAACTTGACATTCTCTCCAGAACACTCTTCCTTCCTTCCTTTTCCCTGTGGTTCCCCCTGACCTTCTCAACCTAAGCATCATTAATTTTTATTCATCTCTGATCCTGTACCACTACCTACAAACCTCTATAACAGTCCTTACCACATTATATTGTTGTTATTTTTGTGTGTGTCTTACCTTTAGAATGTAAACTCCTCATGAGGAAGGGACCATGCTAGTCATCTGCATATACCTGGCAGTTAATGGTGTTTTGCACTTAGTGGGCACTTTAATAAATGTTAACCTAAATTTAGCTATTTGCCTGTTAAACTTTCCATCATTCAAAGCCTAGTTAAAGATCTCCTCCCTTTTCTGAGCTCAAAGCTAGACTGAAATCACATTCTATTTTCCTCCAATACTTTGCATTGATCTGTTTCATGACGCACACCAGCAGACATGCACAAACAAGCATGAGGTTGGGTAGAGGTTTCAGAACACAACTCTTAAACTCTTATCATTACTCTTCAATTCATTCTTGTTCTTGTTTTTTTATAGTTCTATCACGGTTGACTCCAAAGTGTGTCTCAGCATCATGTGGGACCTCCCTCCACTCACCTTCTGCCCACACTCATCTTACCTACATTACAACCATCCTTACTGGTATCTTTAGTCGCCCCAAAAAGGGGCTCCTGCCCCACTATTCACCCATTCTCCCATTTAAAGTCTCCCCTTATCTTTAGGGACTTTCCTCCAATAAGTAAGTACTCGGGCTTAAGTGTCTCCTTTATCGTTCTACCAAATGGTTTCCTTCCCATGGAAAATTTGCTCAAAACTCTCTCATCCAAAAAAACACAACACTGTATAAGACCCTACCACTTCAATTACTATACATTTTCCTTCTTATCCTAAAACTGTGTCAGTATTCATTATCTCCATTTGCCCACTTTACATTTAGGTCTTGTCCCGGAGCAATCTTGTTTCTGATCCTACCACTGTACTCAACCTACCTACTCCTGAGATTATCTTCTAACTAGAGGCCTGGTGCACAAAATTTGTGCACAGGTAGGGTCCTAGGCCTGGCAGGCAATCAGGGCCAATCGGAGCCTTCCTGCTGCCAGCCAGAGACTTACTTCCCCAGCTACCAGGTGCTGGCCAGGCCTTCCTTCATTCCACATTGCCTCCTGGTGGTCAGCACATATCATAGCAATCGATTGAACTCACGGTCTCCCAGTCAAACTCCCAAGGGGACACTTTGCATATGACCCTTTTATATATATACCAAAGACCCAGTGCAAAAAATTTGTGCATGACAGGGGGGGTCCTTCAGCCTGGCCTGCACCCTCTCGCAATCCAGGACCCCTCGGGGGATGCCTGACTGCAGGTTTAATCCCTGCGGGATTGGGCCTAAACCAGTAGTCAGACATCCCTCTCATAATCCAGGACCGCTGGCTCCTAACTGCTCTCCTGCCTGCCTGCCTAATCACCCCTAATCACTCTGCTTGTCTGCCTCATCACCCCTAACCACTTGCCTGCCTGTCTCATCACCCCTAACCACTCTGCCTGCCTTCCTGATTGTCCATCACCTCTCTGCCTGCCAGCCTGATCACCCCTAACCACTCACCAGCCTGCCTGATTGGCCCAATCACTCTGCCTGCCTGATTGCCCCTAACTGCATCTGCCTCGGCCCCTGCCACTGTGGCTTCATCCAGAAGGACGTCTAAGAATGTCTGGAAGGTTGTTTGGCTGTGCGGTCTAATTAACATATTATGCTTTTATTATTATAGATTATTATAGATATATTACTAATTCCAAAGGGCATGTTTTAATCCTTATCTTAATATGATGCTGCAATTCCCTGCCTTCAAACTTGTCTCTCCTTCTATGAGTTATGTGCATTTAGTTCTCACTAACAATACCTTCCCTTCTTAACATCTTTTTGAGTGCCTGCAGGATGGTTAAATGTTGGCATTCCTTGGAGTTCTGTCCTTGGCTCTGTTTTCTATTTTGCGTGTTACTCTGAATGAGCCCTTTGCTTCTAGGGTTTTAAATGTCAATTTAATATTAATGTCTCCAAATCTGTACTCTGGAACATTTAATGTCCACTAAATGTATGCATACAAATAACTATCTTGTATTTATTCATTAATTTGCATTTCCTTCACATGTGTGATGTGCTAGACACTATAGGACATTGCAATGAACAAGTACACAGCTACTGGCCTTATGGAAGGTACAAAGCTAAAACTCTGTAATCTCTCTGAACTCTGTCCAACCTATTCTTCCTCCTAATAGTCTTCATCTCAGCTGAGAACATCACTGATCCACTTAGCACTCCCAAGAGAAAACTTTGAGCTATCCAGTATTTCATCACCTTTAATCTCCACATTCAATATATTCTCCAAGTACTGTCTTTTCTGTTTAAAATATTTCTTGAATCTATCTTTTCTTTTCTGTTCCTATTTCCAAAGCCTTCATTAGTCTCCATCACCTGTAGCTTGATTCTCAATAACTACCTAACTGAGCTTCCAATCTCTTCCCCTTTCGTCCATCCTCCATCCAGTTACCATAACATTTCTTTTTCATTTTCCCCTTCTGTTTATAATAGTCCAAATACTCCTTATTCCCCAGACTCTAAGGTCTAGAGAATAAAGTCCCAGATCCTTAGCATGGCATATGAAGTCCTTAACTATCTGATCATTGCTTCTCTCTCTGGCAAAGCATTCCTTTCCCTTCCTTTGAGCCTTAAACTTTTGTTCAGTAATTTTGAACTACAAGTTTCTCACAATCAATCCTACTTTTATATGTATCTGGTCATTTTTACAGTCTGTTTTGAATACTCCTGACCACCTTGTATTCTTGTGGATCAACTGTCACCTTATCAAAGAAGTGTTCCTTTATTCCTTTGCACTCCTGCACTACACATCATTGTCTGCCAGATAGAATATACCACTTTCTACTTTAAACAATTTCTTCATCTTTGGTTTAGAACTGCATTTATTATATTGTATTTTCACAATGTATTTACATGTACATCTCTCCTAACAAACTGTTCATGAGAACTAGGTCTATGTCTGATGCACTTTGTTTTTTTAAATTTATTATATATATATATATATATATATATATATCCTATATAATAATAGGATAATATGCAAATGGACCATAACAGCAGAACCACTGGGAATGACTGGTCACTATGACACACACTGACCACCAGGGGGCAGACGCTCAACGCAGGAGCTGCCCTCTGGTGGTCAATGTGCTCCCACAGGGGGAGCTCTGCTCAGCCACAAGCCAGGCTGAAGGCTGCCAGCACAGCAGTGGTGGTGGGAGACTCTCCCACCTCCTCAGCAGCCCTAAGGATGTCTGAGTGCAGCTTAGGCCTGCTCCCCGCTGGCAAGTGGATATTCCCTGAGGGCTCCCTAGTTGCCATAGGAATGTCGGACTGCCAGCTTAGGCCTGATCCCCTGGGGAACAGGCCTAACCCAGGAGGTGGACATCCCTGAGGGGTCCCAGACTGCGAGAGGCCAGACTGGGCTGAGGGACCCCCTGCCCCCGAGTGCACAAATTTTTGTGCACCAGGCCTCTAGTGTGTGTGTGTGTGTGTGTGTATTATTGTTGATAGTATTACAGTTCTTCACCATCCTATTGCATGTGTCATGGACTATGCATACAACCACATAAGTTTTCTGCACTTTGAACCCTGCTTACACTTAGCCTAGGGCCTGGCAGATAAATGCTAACTGAAATAGAGACTTATGACACATCAGACTTCTCAAGCAGACCATTAAAAGTCATGGTGTCATAAACTTAAGTATCCTCAGTAACTCGTGAAAGGTTCTCAATATAATTTTGTGGAATTAAAGTTAAGTTTAAATACAAATTGTTATATTAAAAATAGATTTCTTGAACACATATTTATCAAAGCTAATAAAATGTATTGTTCCATTGATGCAGTAATTAAGACGGTACATCAAAAATGCCTAGTGACCAAACAAATATATATATCCTCCATACTGCTACAGAACCAGATATACTGGTTGATTAAAGCAATGTTATGATCTGTTCTGTAAAGGGCTGGATCCTGTACTTGACTGATCTAAACTTCACTAAGCATAAAAAAATGTTTCTTGCTAAAGAACTGAATGTTAAAAAAATCAATTTAAAGATTCTTCATCATCCACATGAAGCCGAGTACTTGAAAGGGTATTAACCCCATTTTACCCACAAGAAAACAAAAAAACAGAAGAATGTGTAATTAGATGGAAGTGCTCCATACATATTACAAATCTTAACTTACCTTCATTCGCTGAATATTTTACCAATAGGATGCGACTTGAGCTTAAAGCAATAAATACGGTTCCTAGCAAGAATGTGTACACTGTTGTCAAGGAGCATAACATGGGATGACCACAGCACTTGTTTTCCATTTCACTGTTTTCTAATTGCCTTAAAAAGAAGAGTAAATTCATGAGCAGCCCAACTGGCAGATTAAGGATTATGCAAATACCACTGATGTGTGAAGAACAGAAAATAAATTTTCATGGGTAACTGCTGGCTATGGCTATTATCAAAACGAAGAAAGTTGAAGTGTACAGGAGAAACTATGGAGAAAGCAAATGAAAACAATCAAAATTTGATAGAGGTGTAACTCCAGAGACAGAAAAGGCAAGAACCACATTTGAAGTGCTGCCAACGGTAGCAAGTGAGTAATTGACACTCGCGGACTGCAGGATTCTGCAGAAAAGCAATTCTTTAACTTTTGTTTTTATTAGCAACTTTGCTCTGGAAAATGAGAATTTCAGATTTGTATTTCTCTCCTCTGTTGCAGCTCATCCTTAGGAGGAGGGGGAAAAGCTTGTTTGGAAAGATTTCATTACACTACTGTTAACTTATACTGAACTCCTTATGGAAGTAAGGAAGAACTTAGAAATCCATGACTCTAAGGCCCTCTTTTTGTTAAGGGCAGACATAGAACACTGGGGATTACTTACAATTATAAGAAATATTAATCATGCTGTTAACTGAGATAGCTCTGTTCCGATTGGAGAAACACATTCTAGCCTGGCTGAGAGCTGTGTTCCCTGGGACAGGGGAGCGAACATCGGAATGCAGTCCACCCTCCTTTTCCAAGATCTGCCTATCATTACGGGAAGATTTACAACCTCTTGGCTGAAACAGTCTGGTCCCAGGGCGCCCGCCCTTTGCAAGCCCCAGCCTACTGCCCGTAGAGTGTAACCATCATACCTTGCCTACTTGCCCATGCCTGTAATTCTTACTTTCCCAGGTAATCTTTGCCCTTCTACCCAATATGAGCAGCTGGCTTATGGGGAGAGGTAGAGCAGAGTTTTGTGGATGACCTGCTAACTCTCCCATACTGCCAGCGTTATTAGAAAAAAACAAAAACCGCTCATATATGATTCCATCCTATCTCTGCTTAATTGGCTCAAGTACTGACAGGCAGCAGGGACCCCTTGGTTATCTGGTTACTCTTTCATATGCTGAGGGCACTAAACGCCAGGCTGAGTGCTTGCAGAAAGCCTCCCAGTGAAGGGATGGCGCACTGGGGGATTGGTGAGCACGGGTTTGAAACGCCACCAGTGACAGCTCGGCTGGGCAACGGAGAGAGGCCAAATAGCCACCTCCGCCACAGGCGGACAGCAGATGTTTCCGCAAGGCCGGGGAAAACCTCCGGCCGCACCTGCGCAGTAGGGCTCTCTTCTGCCGCGCCCACCCCGCACCCGCACGCGCACTGCCTGGCCTGTGGGACGCAGTCACCGCGGTTCCTCCCTCGAAGAGCTTCCAGCGAAAGAGCTCACATCCTAAAGCTGAATCAGCTCAGCAGCGGCAGCTTTTGGGATCCATATGCGGGGAACCTATGGCAGGGAAAGAAAGGCGAAAAAGCCTCTATCCCAGAACCTCCTGTTACGAAACAAAAAGCACAATACGGACCCGACGGGCAGAGAGCGGACCCGGCGCCCATTGCGCAGGCGCGCTCAGTGTTACGCTTCCGGAGGGCGGGGAGAAGCGACCCGATTCCGCCCCAGCGCGGCGTTCCTCGCGTCACGTGTTCTGAGAGTCCTGCATCACGTGAGGCCTCGGTGGAGGCGGAGCTACGGCGAGAGAGTGAGAAAAGGAAGGGGAAGCCGAAGGGGCGCGAATGAAGCCGAGGGAAGAAGAGAGTTCCTGAGGGCAGGGGTGCGCGTGCGCCCGCTCCTTCCCCCCCCAACACACCCCTCTGCCCTGCCGCCCTCCCTCCAGGCCAGGTGACAGCTGGGCCCGGCCCGCCACGCCACCCGCTGCCCGGGGTGCAGGAGCGCGCGCCCTGTTCGCGCGCGGCGCCCGCCGCCCCTCCCCCGCGTCCCGCCCGTCCCGTCGCGTCCCGTACCCTCGGGTGCCGTCGGCCGCGTGCCGCTGCACGTCGGCGGCCGCGGGGACATTTTCTGACTCCTGGTCCCTGTCCCGGCGGCCCTTCCCACCCCGTGGCGGGGCCGGCCGCTCCCCCGGCCCCAGGATGCAGAATGTGATTAACACAGTGAAGGGAAAGGCACTGGAAGTGGCTGAGTACCTGACCCCGGTCCTCAAGGTAAGCCGGGCCGGGCTGGCCGGGGGCTGCCAGGCACACGCTCAAGTCTGCAGGCGCCGAGGACCGGGCTCCGCGGGAGTCTCCGTGCTCTCCGCCCGCGAGAGGAGTAGGGAGGTGGGGGACACCGGGAAAGGCGCAGCCCCCACCGGTGGTCCTGGCAGCTGTTCCGAGGGCTCTCCGGCTCCTGGGGTAACCGCGGAGCGGCGCTCTGAGCGCACTCGTGTCGCCCCTCGCCCGTCGGAACTCGGCGCGTCTGCGTATGTCGGGTTGCGAGGTAGCCCGAAGCCAAGAGTATTTGAGAACGTGAAACCCAGCATCGGTAGTCGTTTGAACTTTTTAGACAAAGATTTTGCTTATCTTTTCAAAAAATGAAATCTATGCTTGGTACTAAAATAGCGCATGCCACTTTTTTTTTTCTTTAAGTGTATATGTGTTTTTTTTTATGATTAGGAGTTTGAAATAACCAGTGGTGATTGAGATCCCAACCTGTTCGATTTCAAAGGAACAGGTGAATTTGCAACAGTGTCGGTTCCATTGAAGCCAGCTAACAGGCAAAACCTACCTTTCCCAACCGGTTAAAATAGCTGGAACTAGTTGTTAATCTTGGACTTCAATGATGATGATAAGGGGCAGCGTTGCCCCTCCTGCAAATATAACTGATTTTACATTGGCAGTGCATCATTTTTAAAGAAAAAAATTGTGACACATTAGCTATTACAGGAGAGACAGATGGTTTTCTTATTTTCAAAGGTAAACTTCTAGAAGTGTATTCAAGTTTTTATTATGTAATTACTTTAAAGTTGGTTATTGCAACTTTATTTTTCCTTTCTGAAAAGTGAGCAATTGTAATGGTTGAATAGCGACTTCTTGTTTAGTGTTGTTGTTGTTTTTTTTAAGCTTTCAGCTAACATTTTACAAATCTTGGTGTGCGGATGAAGTATCCATGGAAATGGTTCTCTTTATTCAGGAAGCTATTCTAGCACAACTAAGAAGAATGGACAGTCTTTGCTCCTTTCCCATGGCAAAGGGAAATGTTAGGTCTATACTCCTTTTATATTTATTTCTGAGGCTGATTTTAAAATGATACTTTGTTAGACTAAGTTTAAAAAAAGTCAGAAAAGTTTACAAATGAGAATTTCAACCCTTGCTATGCTTATATTTGTTTACTGTGAAACCCATCTTAATTGAGATTATTCAGTCAATTTGAATTCGAAAACCATCTTGACAGTTGAATCATGATTATTTTGCATATTATGTCATCTTTTCAGAAAACTGTCTACCTAGGACCTAGGTATACAGCATTTGAATAATACATGATTGTTACAACTTTTTAGTTTCAGGGAGAGAGCAATGAGAGAAAAAGACCTTCCAAATTAAATGTAAGACTGCTATTTTGTTGGCCAGTTTTATTTTATTGATCTTACAACATAGAATTGTGTTGTAGGAGGTCATTTTACTTGTTCACCAAACTGGTAAGGAAATGTTAGCTTGTCAATATGTATTTTTAGTAATAAAGAAAGCCGAATTAATGGCCCTCTCCTTGCCCCTCCCTGTTCAAACTTGTTGGTTTACAGAGAAAATACTTCTAGTTTCCTACCAGGCATAGGAAGGCAAGGAAAAAAAAAAAACCAAACACACAAACTCAATCCTTGGGAAAGAAATAATTATTTTTCCTAGTTGGTAAAAATTAAGAAAAACCATGGTTTGAAAGACACAGGTACAGTAAAAGCCAAAATCTTTACAATGGTCCTCTTGGTAGAAGGCCCCTGTTGACTTACCTATCACTCTATGCTTCGCTCACCTTTGCTTAAGCCAGGCTGATCTGTTTTGTTGCTCCATCAAGCCTTCTCTTGCCTCGGGTTTTTCATTTGCCCTTCCCTCTGCCTGAACTGCTCCTCACCCAGACAGCTTTGTGGCTGGTTGCTTTCCTAAGGTCTCTGTTCAGTAGTTGTCTATCAGCGAAGTCTTTGTTCTCTGACCATCTCTGCCCTCTCCTTACACCCTGGACCAGTCCATTGGCCTCTCTGCCTCATTTTTCTTCATGGTATTCATTACCACTAGAGAGTTTAAAGGTCTTATGAAGGCAAAGATGAGTTTGCTCTATTTTATTTACTCCTATATCCCCACTAACTCGGATAGTGCACATAGTTGTTGAGTTAATATTTGTTGAATGAATAACGATCATAAATGAATCTTGGCATTTCTTCAGACTCTTACAAAATCTTACATATAACTTAAAAACTTAGAAATATTTAATAGATAACATCCTTGCTTTAGGGAAGAGAATATTGCATTAGTACCTTGGAGATGAAAATAAGGGGAAAGTATTAAATGACTTACAACTTATATGTTTGGTTTCTAGTATTATTCCATTTAAATGGAATGTTGGCTGAATCGTGGGATGTCTAAACATCTTTAAGACATTTTTACTGTTCTGTAAAATAAAGATATTTGTGATTTCCCCAAATTATTGTTTTGAAATTATTTTCATGTCAGTTTTCTCCACTAGACATATATATTTCTGGAGATCAGGTACCAGTGATATATTGCTTTTTTGTATGTGCTCCCATTGCCAAGAAAGCTGCCAGGCAAACAGTTGCACAAAAACATTTTTAATTTGAAAGTGAAAGTAGTATAATACTGTTATTCTTTTTGCTCACTTTAGGAATCAAAGTTTAAGGAAACAGGTGTTATCACCCCAGAAGAGGTGAGTGTTGAAGATATTCTGAAGCTATGATGTATTACAATTATATTAAACTGGGTGGCTTTTTTACTATTAAGAAAAAGAAATACTTAACTTTAATTTAGATTTGAGTAAAAGTAAATTCTGTTGACTGTATTAGCAATTTTATAGGGTTTTCTGCTTCCCATAGAAGATGTAACTTCCCTCTTGATTTGCCACTTCTCATATTTCTCTGTAGTTCCTCTTTGTTTGGAAGTGAGGGTGGAAGAGGGAACGGAACAGATTCCTATCGTCACTCATCCTTCACTCCTATTTGCGCTGTATTGAGCAATGGACTCTGTGGCCTTTGTTGTCTTGCCTTTGTCTAACCAAACATGAGTTTTCATGACTTTCCATTGGGAAACTTTGGTTCACTGCTTGGATATTAAATTTTCTCTGTGTTTAGTTTAAACATTTTATTTTTACATATTTAACGAGGATTTTTTTCTCACCATTCTTTCACTTTTTATCCCAACCAAGTAATACTAACTCTGCTTAATGCTAAAACTGCTGGCTGTTTTACAGGCCTGTTGAGTTTTATTGAACTTTTAATGAAGAATTATGTTTGAAGGAGTCAGTTTACTTGCTCACCAAATCTGTGTAATAAAAGTGTTCTCTTCCTTTTAGGTAGTTATTTTGTCATCCTTAATGGAATGAATACTGACCTAAAAGTCCTTTTAGACTCCAGTTTTATGAATGGTTGTGATTGCATCAGACTTACTTTTTAATCTTAATAAAGCGAAGAATGTATTAAGCTTCACTTTTAACTCTTATTAAAAGTACCACTAATTGGCAATAGAACTTAATCATTATTTTGAGAGAAACTTTTTGAAATAAACCTTTTTTTATGATTGGCTATTGCTGTAAATTCCAGGACCTCGACCTAGAGAATTAACTGATCTTTCAGTTTTCAGTTGTGATGGAATTTCTTCAGTGCCAAATCCTTGTGAGATCTAAGAATGATGATCTTTTATCTAAAATTGTCTTTATTTTTAGTGAAGACACATAGTGATGTGGAAAGAAACTAGGAGATCTCCCTTCCAGACCAATTTCTCTAATTTCTCCTGTTCTGACTCAGACAAATCACTGAAGCTAACCAGGCTACAGGCCTCATGTCTCCTTATTTATAAAATGAGGGGTCATGGCTAGACATTTTCGGATGGACCCATTCTGCCTTAGGCATCATGAGTTCAATATCTTGAATGCCAAATAAAACTAAGTTTTGATGTTAAAGATGTTATTGTTCTTGTCTAACAAAGGTGTAATGTAGACAAGACTCTTGAAACTATCTGAAGTCAAGAGCAGAGATAAAAGTATGCTGTTCTTTTTGGACTCTTTGGTTTTATCTCCTCTATGTGTAGAGGACTAATTACTAAATAGATGAGTTAGAGATCCATATTATTGGCTATTAGTTAGAGTTAAGCTATTTTAAAATAGCTACTAATCCTAGATTGAATAACTATTAACAGCTAATTGTATCATGAAGTGGGTAATACTAGGTGTACTGGTTAGTAATAGCAGATTTTGTAATCAAAGAAAAGATAATTTCAAGGGAAACATCAAAAGTGTTTTTTTCAAAGTTATGTCATCGCTAGCTACACATTTTCCCATCTTTCAGGTAGTTTGTGGATACTGTCCCAATAGAAATTTTCTTATTTTGAGGCAAACCATTCAGAGACCCAATTTTCCACTTCTTCGTATGTTTTGAAATGCTGCTCAGAAAGTGTGTACGCCATCAATCAGAACAAGTGGTAATCTGAAGGAGCAAGGTCTGGTGAATACAGTGGGTGGGTTAATACTTTCCAGGAAGATTTTTTAATGTGTCTTTAACTGGTGTTGAAGTGTGTGATGGAGCATCATCATGAAGCAAAATTATTTTGCCGGATCATCTGGCACATTCTGGTCATTTCACGATCAAAGCATGGTTCAAATTGATTATTTGTTGTCAGTAGTGATCAGTATAATCGTTTCACCTGGTTTTAGAAGCTCATAATACACCACACCTTCCTGATCCCACCAAATGCAGATCATTGTCTTCTTTCCAAAGCGATATGGCCTTGCAGTCGATGTTGGTGGTTGACCTGGATCAACTCACGATTTTGTGCATTTGGGATTCTCCAAATAAATCCACTTTTCATCATTAGTCACAATTCAATGCAAAAAAGACTTTCTTTTGTGCCATTGAAGCAACATTTTACTGATGACTTTTCCGTTTTCCATTTGCCTGTTTTTCAGTTGATGTGGCACCCATTTTCCTTCCTTTAAAATCTTTCCCATTGCTTGTAAACGATCGGAAATTGCTGAACAACGTTAATCTTTCTGCAAGTTGTTTCTGAGTTTGACACGCATCTTCATCCAATAATGCTTGTAATTGTTGCTCTTCAAACTTTTTCGATTAACCCGGACGTTCTTTGTCTTTCACATCGAAATCATCACTTTCAAAACGTTTAAACCAGTGTTCACAGATATCTTGAGATGGAGCATGCTCACCATAGGCTTCCCGAGGTATTCAGCAGCACTTTTCTTCAAAATGATGAATTATAACTTCCCGCAAATGCTTTTTTTTTGGCACGAAATTCAATATTTTTTAGTGTAAAAATATCTATGATGTTAACACCTTCAGCAAATTTGACATGAAGTTTTGCAGCTTGTTAATACAACAAAATAGCATACATATCAAATCGCATATATATCAACGTATGTGTAACTCCATCTATTGAAAAAAATCTACATTATTAACTGGTACACCTAGTAAATTTTCCCCTTTTTAAAAAAATACAAGACATAACTAGGCCAGCTGGGTCCCAACCACGTAATGCTGAATTGGGATAGAGCACAATTATAGGATTGAGTTAAATTAGAATCACTCTAGAGGAGGAAAATGAGAAGACATAATTTGTTTTAGTTAAATACTGTACTGAGTTTTTTGTTTTCTCTTACTTTTTCTAGGCTTTTGGCTGTCAGCCTCCAGATATCTTTTTATTTTCATTGGGAGGTGTGGAAGTCTTGTGTTTAAAAGAGGGTCAGGCATTATTCAGTATAGTATTGTTTATAAAAAATACTTTAATGTACAGTGTGTGTATGACTTGATTGAATATAGTAATAAAGAGTAGCTTCAAAAATAAAGTTGCTCACCAAAATGTTAATATTGATTCAATCTTGTTGGGAATTATTCAGTGTTATATAATATTTAATCACTGAGACACTACTGGAGAAAATTTTAAAATTAAGAAGTTTGAGTTTTTGTCTTACATTTTATTTCACTTGAACATATGAAACATTTAATAATGGCCATCGCTAGTGAGGGCAAATGTGCATATGTATTAGTTATCAGTACAATTCTGTATTATTTTATAGTTTTCCTTACCTTCTAGTGTTTATGTTATTTTTGAACAGATGCTACAGAGTTACCATGGAATAAAATATTAGAGTCTTGTGACATCAAGGCAGTATCGTTAAAGAAGTTTTTTAAATTTTTAATTCTTTGTTTTGCTTGCATTTTGTTAAATTAATATTCTTTTGATTAATTAAATTAGTTTTTGGTAGCTTCAGTGCTAAATGCAGCATCTGGTCGAAATGACCCAAAATACTGAAAACCTGGGGAAGAGAGTATTGTTTTCATTTGGGTTTTTGTCTTTGCCTGATCAGTTTAAGTAATAAAAAGGATTCTTTGAAATAAAAGAGCATAAACATTTGTAAAGGTGAAATAAAAGAACATAAACAGTTGCTGTTGGGAATACAATGCTAAATCTTGTTATTGTGTCTTTTTGGAAGATTACTCTCAGAATGCTTACTTTATAGAGCTTTACTCTCTCAAATTAAAATAGAGTATTACATACAGACTGACTTTTCTCAGACATTAGAAAATTAAAGACATTGCAGTTTGTTGCTGTGTAACAGATGCATGAAAAATACATGACTTTAAGTTAGAGTTGTTGTGAAATAATAATTGGGAAAGTATGTATGCATATTGTTTGAGTTGGGACACTGCAGTTATGCTTAACAGACTTTCATTTTCTGATTTCAAGAATAAACAAGACTTCTATCTTGTAGCAAGAGCAGTTCATGTGTAATAGAAATTCTCAAAAGATTATTTCTTCCTGAGTTTGGTTTTTATTTTTGGAAAAAAAACAACAACAACAAACAAAATCTCGTTCAATGTTCAATCTGCCCAGAAAGTCCAAAGTTTGTCCGAGAATTGTTTCTTAATTGTCTCGGTGTTTTCTAAGTCAGTCCAAAAACTTCTAACTTTCCCCTGTTATTTGGCTCTACATTTTTCACTCTTGTTAATATTCCTCTAAGACTGTGAAAAAGCTTTAAAAATTGGCTGTTAAGGAGAGAGAGAGAGAGAGAGAGAGAGATAAAAACTATTACATCAGACATGTATCTATTTAGTAATTTTTTTCAAGATCTTTGACTTTTCAGCCACTAGGAAGAATCTCTCTATATTTTATTTCTCTATAAAATGATTTTTGACATTTTGAGTCCTATAATGTCAACTTTATACATTTCATGATATGTATGCCTTTGGCATTTAATCCAGGGATAAAAACAGATTAAAATAATAGCATTCAGTGGGTTTTTTTGTTCCAAAATTAAACTTATGGATGTTAAAAAATTTTCAGTTTTAATAATAAAAAAAAATTTCAGGCTGGTAGAGCAAATTTGGTACTGTTTGCATTTAAATTGATTATTGGTTATCAAGAATGCACAAGATGAATACTTGGGTATTTTGTCAACTTATATTGAGTAATGTTCAATTTTTCTTTTTCCCTTTTTTCATATTCCTTCTAAATCCTTAATAGTTTGTGGCAGCTGGAGATCACTTGGTTCACCACTGTCCAACATGGCAATGGTAAGTAATCTTGGGTGAAGAATATAAAATTAATAAAGGTAAGACTTCATAACTATGGCAGTTTGAAAAAATTGGTTAGGACATGAAAATTGGAATGACCAGTCTAATCCTCTTTAGTAGATTTTTCTATTAAACAGTTCCCCATCATGTGAAAGTAAAGAGGAAAAAATTGGGCATTACACCTGTTTTATTTGGCTCTGTTAGCACAAAGCATGGGTATTTTTTAGATAAATGCCTTCACTTCCTTTGCTAGGATTCCTTCTTTATAGTGTTTTTAAAAAATCATGTTCAAGAGATTATACATTTGATCAGCTCATTTTTTTCATGTTAATAGGTATTTATTGCATATTTCTATAAATTGATTAATGGAGAGATTTCTCAGAGTCTTATGCTCTTTAATTATATGACCTTTTAGTAAAGTTCAAAAGTATACTCCCATTTTAGGAATTAATTCAAAAGTTAGTCATATTGACTAATGTCTTTATTGAAAATCTGCTGGTAATAGACTTTAAAAATGTTTTGTTTTCTTTATTAACTTTTCTCTTCATAAAAGTAATTTAAGCAACTTAGCTGATCTCATAACATATTTTAAATATTCTGAATAATAGCAGAATATGTTTTAAAAAATGCAGTTTTATTACTTTTAACTACTTATGGTAAAACCACCAGACAGTTCCTGGAAAAGTGATCTCAATACTAGCGGAACTATATAATTGTTCTAGAAATATTTGCAATTATTATTTAGTTTACATGTAAGTTGTTATAGCCTTTTTTGCTTTCAATGACACTTTTCCAATTTTAGTTGAAAGACACAGTTTTGATTTGGGAGAAGTGTTTCTAGAACTAACCAGGTTCTAATTGATAAATTTTCCTTAATATCTAAAGAGCTTAAAGAATTACAACATCTGCTCTTCTCTTCCCCTTAATTTTTATATTTAGCACATACCCCACACAGTTGTTACTGCTTATTATCAACTAGAGATCCGGCGCACGAAATTCATGCATGGGTGGGGTGTCTAGGCCTGGCCTGTGATCAGGACCAATATTCCCTGGCTGCTGGCAGCTCGCCCTGCCCTCTGCTGCTGCTGCAGGTCACCCTCTGTGTATGGGGTGTTCAGCGGGGCGATTGGGGCCCCGGCGCCACCCATGTCCTCCACCACCCACCCCTGGTTCCCAGTTTCCCATCGGGCGATCGGAGCCAGCTCGTTGGGGGGCGAGACCAAGAGGTTGGCAGCCCCATCCCCTGAAGCCTGTGTCTGCTACCACCCACCCCTGGTTCCTGGTTCCCCATTGGGCAGTTGGGGCCTGTGGGCTGGGGGAAGCTCCTGCATTGAGCATCTGCTCCCTGGTGGTCAGTGCACGTCATAGCCAACCAGTCGTTCCGCTATTTGGTCAATTTGCATATTATGCTTTTATATATATATAGATAGATAGATAGATAGATTGCTCTTTATCTTTTAGAGCATTGTTTCTTAA
The DNA here is from genome assembly GCA_004026665.1 of Murina feae. NCBI lineage: Eukaryota > Metazoa > Chordata > Mammalia > Chiroptera > Vespertilionidae > Murina > Murina feae. The sequence goes on from PVJC01015415.1 coordinate 28,943, forward strand.
GTATCAAGGCCAAAGTATCAGATTTATTTTGTCTTCCCTACACGTATTTCTGTTCCATATTTAAAACTTAGTTAATATCATAGAATCTCTCTGATTTAGTACAATTGGTTGACTTTCCCCCCCACTTTATCCTAAATTGTAAGTTAAAACTATGTTTACTTAGATCTGGTCTATATTTTGTATATTTTAAAAAGTCAAATAGGTATATAAAATTTAAAATAATATTCATTTTGTAAACATAACTAATTTAGGATCTTCAGTACGATAACACATTTTCTTTTTTGGGTTTCTTTATTATAGTTCTTAATTATCTAATTTAGATATATAATATTCTAGAGGCCCGGTGCATGAAAATTCATGCACTGGAGTGGGGGGTCCCTCAGCCCAGCCTGCCCCCTCTCACAGTCCAGGAGCCCTCAGGGGTGGGAGGCAACCCAACGATCAGAGGAAGGACACGCTCCCATCACACCTATGCTGCTGCCACTGCCGGCAGCTGCAAGCCTCGGCTGGCCCTGGTTACCTGAGCCTTGGGCAGCCCTGGGCAGCGGGGCATCTGCCATCCAAGGCTTGCCTATGCCTCAGGCTGGCCCTGGGTGGCTGGGGGACTGAGGACGGGTCTGGTTGCACCATGCACCTGCCACCCCCTGACAAAGCTGAAATGACTGGAGGACTCTATTGGAACTGAGGGGACTGGGCACCACCATATTTGTGATGGTGTGATGGTTAATTTGCATATTCCCTCTTTATACAACAGGATCTTTAGCTGGTGGTAGTTTATAGTTATGAATTGCAATGGTTGAAATAATTTCATTTAACTTAGAACTTAATTATACCCCACTCCAATGTCCATACATCCAGCTCAACTCTTGAGGCCAAAGGAACAATTTATTTTAAATCAGTATTTGAAACAGTATTTTCTTGCCATATATATATACTTTCATGCCTGTAGGTGCCATCATGACTTTATTATATCATTTTCTCTCAGAACTTCAGGGAGTGTCATGGCATTGTTGAATTTGACCTTTGGAAAAGGTCCAAGGATGCCTAGATAGTTACCTAGCTTTATTTTGTGCTCAAATAGGTGATTTGAGCTTTAGACTGAAGCTTGAAAAAGCATAATATGATAAGCATAGATTTGAGGACTCCAAATTTATGCTTATGTGATTGTGATAGACACCAAACACTGTCTCAGCTCTGTCTGGCCAATTCCAGTAGAAGATGCTTTCACCCACATGAGATTCTTTGAGCAAATTCTTAATGAGATATTCGAGAGAGTAGCACTGAAAAATCAGAAATTATCACAGAGGGCACAGTGCTGAAAAGTAGGAGCCTTGGACTCACTTGGCTCTTCCACTTTCTGGTTCTGTAACTGTGGGCAGTCTTCTTTAACCTTTTGTTTATTTACCTATAAAAAGGGGGTATTAGTGTTACCCATCTCTTAGGGTTCTGAGGATTAAATAAAAATAATTCATGTTAGCCTTGACCGGGTGGCTCATTTGATTGGAAAGTCGTCCCTTATGCCAAAAGGTTGCAGGTTCGATTCCCAGTCAGGGCACATACCTAGGTTGTGGGTTCAAATCCCAGTTGGGCTGCATATGGGAGGCAACAGTCAATGTTTATCTCACACATGGATGTTTCTCTTTCTTCTCTTTTTCTCTCAAATCAATAAAAACATATCCTTGGGTGAGTATAAAAATATGCATATTAGAGTTCTAAGTCCTATATTTAATAAGCAATCAGTACAGTTTTTTTTATTTTCGGTGACTCAAAGTATCTTTTATATCTTAGTTCCAATTTTAATAGTGTGGTAGGAACAGATCTTGCTAACCACCTACTTTGTTATGTAATGTCATGCAATTATTTTTCAGCCTCTTGGTCTCAAATGAGCAGTACTTTAGGATTAAAAATCTGAGATTATACTCACTAAAAACAGCATTTTCTTTTTATTAAGGGGAACATAATAGTCGTTCTATATTATTTTATATATTTTTGTCTAATATTTAATCCAAATTCTCTTAGGTCTGTTGTTTGTATCTTAGTACATTTAATTTATAATAGTGCTATGTTCGTTGATGCTCTGATGTATATCACTGTAATGCTATCCTTCCTAAAACAGTTTTCAGGAGTGTGGATTGTGTAGTTTTTAGATTTACATGTGATATCTTCTGTCTTTGCCTTTAAAATTTTATTTTATTTTGTATTTTGGTGTTTCTCACTCTTTTTAAAGGGCTGCAGGGGAAGAATTGAAAGTGAAGGCATACCTACCAACAGGCAAACAATTTTTGGTTACCAAAAATGGTAAGAATTATATTGCATTTATTAGTAAATTTTGCAGTTATATATTTAAAAAAAAACTTACGATCTTAATTTGTGCTCAAAGCTGTACGTACAGCTGATTTCAGACAAATTTGGAAATTTAGTGAAGCTCTGGGTTTTCTATTGCTGAGGTGTTGTTGTTTTTTTTTCCTTCTCTGATTTTCATCTCCTTTCTTTTTGTTATTTTTGCCCAATATGTCTTGTTTTAAGATATAGGGGAAAGGGGCCCTAATCAGAGTAGGACTTCTAATTAAATTATTTTTAAGTTGACTTTGCAATATTTTTAGCTATTTAACTTTGATCCTCTTTAGATTTAAATTTTTTTATGGAAGGTGAAATTGATACTAACTTGGATATCTAAAAGCTCAAAACTAAAGATTTTATTTTCCATAATGTCATTGAAAGTTTGCCTATAGGTACAAAATATGTTTTTGAAACAGATAGCATTTTATTTATAAACTTAATTTGGAAACAACACAAAATTGTTATAATCCCTCTCTAATCATATAATAATACATTGATTTTTATTCTAATTTACTCATAGGAAGGGCAAAATATATATAAAATACCAATTCTTACAGCATGTTTTTATTAGAATTAATAATTTATATACTGCTGGTTTTTAAAAAATCAGGATATTTATAGCAATTTGTTGACCATACATCATGTTTTTGCCTTATAATTACTTAATTTTAGGCATATATGTATAATAATACCTGTTAATTGGAACATTTGATATATCAGAATCTCAATACCAATATTGTACAATAGAGTACATTTAGCAGTGAATTTTATACTCATTTGCTCATAATGAATAGCTGGAGGTCACCTCTACCACCTCTGAGAATGACAGGTGGTGCTTCATGTTCTGAGAGTAAAGCTATTAAAATAGTTGTTTTTCATTAGCCTGAAGTTGAATAATGTCATCTCTGGCTTCAGTTTGCAGTTTTCACAGGCCATAAGGGTAAAGAATTTATAGAACACTCCCAGTAGAGCCTTTCTACTTGTCTTCTAAAAATAAGCTATTTATTCCTAGCTAGTGTGGGTCAGTGATAAAGCGTCAGGCTGAGTGTCACGGGTCTGATACCTGGTCAACGGTATGTACCTGGGTTGCAGGTTTCTGGCCCCAGTCGGGAGCGTGTGCCAGAGGCAACCAATCAGTGTCTCTCACATTGATGTTTCTCTCTCTCTCCATCCCGTCCTTTTACTTTCTATAAAAATCAATGGGAAAAATATCCTCAGGTGAGGATTAACAACAACAACAAAAGCTACTTAGGGAAAGATAAATGTGGTCAAATAATTTATGTGTCTGTAGACTGAATGTAACTCTTTAATTAATCATTTTCATTAGAGGAGAACTGTAATATTCCCTTAATATTTTGGTGGCAAAACTGTATTTTATGGTGTAGACTCTATCTTTTAAAAAATGGATTTATAGGAAACAGATTATGTGCTTCTAATTGTATTTGCCATTTTTCATAGTGCCATGTTACAAGCGGTGCAAGCAGATGGAATATTCAGATGAATTGGAAGCTATCATTGAAGAGGATGATGGTGATGGAGGATGGGTAGATACGTATCATAACACAGGTAAGAGGCAAATAGAATGACATACATGTGATTTAAATTTTTAAAAACTTTAAAATCTTTTATAACAGTTTTGATTTAAAATAAAGAAGAGCATATGTAAGGTACAGAAGATTTTTATCAGAAAAGAAGCAGCGAGGACAAATTAGAAAAAAATCCTCTTGAAGTATACCATATTTCTATAGTACTGCTACTTCCTTAGCAGTTTGAAAATATCCATGTCATCGTCTTTATTTCTAAAGAAAGGAAGAAAACGAATTAAAAATACTGAATATGTGGCCCTGGCCAGATACCTTATTTGGTTAGAGCATCATCCTAATACACCAAGATTTCAGGTTTGATCCTGAGTCAGGACACATACAAGAATCAACCAATCAACCTCCCCTCCCCTTCCCTCTCTAAAATTAATCCTCCTATATAATAAAAGGATAATATGCAAATTGACCCTAACAGCAGAACCACTGGGAATGACTGGTCACTATGACACACACTCACCACCAGGGGGCAGATGCTCAATGCAGAAGATGCCCCCTGGTGGTCAGTGCACTCCCACAGGGGAAGCTCAGCTCAGCCACAAGCCAGGCTAATGGCTGCCAGTACAGCAGTGGTGGTGGGAGCCTCTCCTGCCTTCCTCGGCAGCGCTAAGGATGTCTGACTGCAGCTTAGACCTGCTCTCCGCTGGCAAGTGGACATCCACTGAGGACTTCTGGGCTGCCAGAGGGATGTCTGACTGCCAGCCTAGGCCCGATCCCCCACGGAGCAGGCCTAAGCCAGCAAGTGGACATCTCCAGAGGGGTCCCAGACTGCAAGAAGGCACAGACCAGGCTGAGGGACCCAACCTCCCCCTCCCCCCGAGTGCACAAATTTTTGTCCACCAGGCCTCTAGTCTAATTTAAGAAAAGAGTAATATGCAAATTGGTGTCACTCTGCTATACCTAAGCCACGCCCACCAGCCAGTTGCCATACCCACTAGCCAATCAGAGTGACTATATGCAAATGAACTCAGCCAAGATGGGGGCCGGCAGCCACGGAGCTGGAACAAGCAGGAGGAAGCTAAGGTTCCCACCTGCCTTGGCTGGCTGTGGCCTCGCTCAAGGCAACAAAATTTCAATTACAAAAGATAAATAAACCTCAGATACCTGCTTCCAGCCAGCCTCGCTGCAAACAGCCATCAGCCACTCACCTAGGCTGGCCAGGCACCCCAAGGGGGGACACCCACCTTGAAGGGGCTGTGGCCAGTCTGCAAACAGCTATCAGCCACTCACCCAGGCTGACCGGGTACCCCAGTGGGACCCCCACCCTGATCCAGGACACGCTTCAGGGCAAACCAGCTGACCCCCACCCATGCACCAGGCCTCTATTCTATATAATAATCCTGTATAATAAAAAGGTAATATGCAAATTGACCCTAACAGCAGAACCACTGGGAATGACTGGTCACTATGACACACACTCACCACCAGGGGGCAGATGCTCAATGCAGGAGCTGCCCCTGGTGGTCAGTGCACTCCCACAGGGAAAGCTCTGCTCAGCCACAAGCCAGGCTGAAGGCTGCCAGTACAGCAGTGGTGGTGAGAGTCTCTCCTGCCTTCCACGGCAGCGCTAAGGATGTCTGATTGCAGCTTAGACCTGCTCCTCGCTGGCAAGTGGACATTCCCTGAGGGCCCCTGGGTTGCCAGAGGGATGTCTGACTGCCAGCTTAGGCCTGATCCCCTGGGGAGTGGGCCTAAGCCAGCAGGTGGACATCTCCCAAGGGGTCCCAGATTGCAAGAGGGGACAGGCCGGGCTGAGGAACCCCATGTCCACCCTCCCACCCCCGAGTGCACAAATTTTTGTGCACTGGGCCTCTAGTAAATAAAGGAAAGTCTGAGTATGCATACTACTTTACTTTGAATCCCTTATTTGCATGTCATTCCATTGATGGATGATGAGTTTTAGGATAGGAACCATATTCATATTTACTTTATACCTGGCATTTAAAAGTATTTAATAATTATTTTTTAATGATTACTGAGAGGTTTGTAAAGATCATGACGGCATAAATTCATTGTTGAATTTATAGTATCTACATAGTATCTGATACAGAAGTTACTTAACAAAATTTGTTAAAGAATATGACTAAATTTAAGCCATTCATAGTGTTTGCTTGCATAAGTCGTTTGGAATTCTGAGTATGATTTTTTTTATTCCAAGTTCTAAAAACTTATTTTGCTATTATGTTTACATTATATAAA
>PVJC01015416.1:0-35085 GCA_004026665.1 Murina feae
GCAGGCCAGGCTGCTGTTCCCTTCAGCTCCTGAGGATTCTATGATTGTTACATTATTGAAACATGTTTCGGAGCCTGCCCGCCAAGGGCCGAAAACAGTATCGCTTTCGCTCCTGCTGCAAGGGACGCTGCCTAAACGTTTCCTCAGGTCCGTGAGTGGCGGCCGCCATGTTGGCTGGGCTAATTTGCATACAGCCGCTGATTGGCTGGTGGGCGTGGCTTACCCTGTCTCGGAGAAACGGTTAATTTTGCTATTTCGCTTTTATTAGTTTAGATATTGAAATACCACATGTTCAAATGTTTTTTTTTTTTTTTACATTTTAAAGTATATATTCACGTTATATTTTAACTGAATTTTTACCCTAGAAAGGATTTTAATCCATAAATTGTATTACTCCTGCATCTTACATCTTATAATTCACAATTAATATTGACCTATTTACTTCTACTGAACTTCTACTAAGGAATGTTAACATGTCCTAGTTTGGTTCAGTGGACTGAAGGGTCCCAGGTCCAATTCCAATCAAGGGCACAGGCTGGGGTTTTGGGCTCGATCCCCAGTAGAAGGGCAGGAGGCTGCAGATCAGTGACTCATCATTGATGTTTCTCTCTCTTAGTTCCTCTCTGAAATCAATGAAAATATGTATTTTAAAAAATACAGATATTAACTGACTCCCTTGTCAAACACTGATTGCCTAACAGGCTGTTCCAAGGGCTACGACTACCAGGAAAAAACATTGTCTATCAAGAAATCCACCTAATTCCTGTGATAACTCACAAGTACCAGGCTGGCATCTTAGTATTCTAAATTGAGTTATGAAGGCCACGTGTGAAAGGGATGATAGTGTGTGCAGGGCATTCATACCATAGGAAACTTGTACAACAATGGAAGTCTCGAGCAGTTCATATGTGCCCAGGTTTACTAGATTTGGAGCTTAGGAGGACAAGGTGGTGAGAGGTCAGTACTAAAAAAAAACACAAACATGACCTTTTTATGACATATAAAAGGATTGTAGTTTAATCCTGAAAGCCATGGAAAAGCGCTGAAAGAAATGACATAAACAGAATTGATAGTTAAAAAGACCATTTTGGTATCACTGTTTGGTGAGACAAACTAAATCAGCAAATACTATGGAAAATCTTCTATTTGCCAGACAGAACTTTGGTGGCCAGATGACTTGTTAGGAGGCAACTGTAGTATCTTAGCTTACAAGCCAAAGTAGTGGCAGTAGTAATGGAGCAGTGTGGTTTGAGGCTTTTAGGTAGAACTATTAATTCTAAGTAAATCAGATTCGGTTTAGAGTAGGGAAGCAAAAGAAAAATTTATGGATTCCTTCCTATTGACCAATGTCACCCCAATAAGAAAGACAGAGGAAAGAAAACAAAACAAAACAAAAATTCCCAAGTTACTGATAAATGCTGTTTATTGATATGAAATATAATACTGGTTCTCGTGGACACTGGAGGAATTTAGATATGGTGAAACTCACATAAGGAGACAGATACAGAGTGCATAAAGATACGAATTTGGTGCTGTAGAAAAGAATAAGTGGGAAATAAAATTTGCGTGTTCATATGAAATATCTGAAGACATGAGGGTAAAAGTAACAGCCAATATTTGTTATATACTTATGTGCCAAACATAGGAACATGGCCGGGGTCCTAGAGCTACCATGAAAAACTCAAAGTACTTTAATGGGAAAAATATAGAAATCAATTATCACTGCCAATTCTAAAACTGGATCACACCCATTAAAGCAAACATTACTAGTACTTCATGTTACATTCAGGTTGGAGGTACTCAGCTTTTGTGATGACTCCACTAGTAGGTTACAGATGTTTCATTTTGGAGATAGTGTAAAGGTCTTTACCTCATCAGTTTCAATCAGTGTTCAATGTGGTAGTTTATTTCAGACAGCATTATTACAAATTCCCCTCATTTTCCAAGGTTTCCTACAGCCAGTTATTTTTGGTCCCCTAGGATGTGACCAAACCGTGAACCTTCACAAATTAGCTCTTCTTATTAATCTGTAAGGTTTCATTCAAGCAAAACTGATTCTTCCCATTTTACCAGTTTTTTCCTACCATGAAAAATTCTATGGAATGTTCTCCCACTGGAATGAATAGGGAAGGGGTTGTCTAAAACACTTCTAGCTTTAAATCCAGGTCTTTTACTTGAGTAATGCTATCTAACTTTCTTCATCATCTTCTTAGATGTATTTTAATAAAAAGTTTTTATGAATTTACCTGGTTATTGTATTTTTCTTATGCAGGTACCTTTATTTTGATAGACATTTAGGAACTACCTATTACATGTTCATCTTCTGTTTCTGTGTATAATGCTACAACACCCCATATGTCCTGGGTAAGCACCCATGTGCTGCAGTGTGGCTGGGGAAAAATCCTAACGTGTTTACTCTCAGTGACTACAAACTTAGCTCTAATACCACATGGATCCATTCCTCCTGTTACCCTAGTAACTGTCAAGACCCTATTTAAGGTTGACGCCACTGCCACCTCATTGCTAGATTCCATTCCATTAAATATTTGATGAACCTCTCTAATGCTTCTTCCTTCTCTCCATCATTTACTTTCTGTTCTATTTGGAGTATGGAGTATGTCAGACACAGGAACCAACCTGAAAAAATTTCCAATGGCTAAAGATGGAATAATTTGAACCATAAACTAAACACTGCAATGGACTGTGACCTAAAGTCTAAAATAAATAAATATGCATGAGTTCATGCTGATATAAAGAAACTGACAAAATTTTCTTACAGAAGCCAAATTATGAAGACAGCCTTCCTCCCAGGAGACAGCATTTAATAATGCCACTTCCATTCCTACGCTGAAGGTAGGCAATACTTAATGATTTGCTACTAAAAAATGGCAATAGGTTAAAAGGAAAGAAACTGCAATGGTGTATTAGAGCAATTCCTACATTAACCAAGTGATGAAGGTTAACATCTCCAGTGATGTCATATGGATACTATGTAACCCTGGTATGATACAAGGCACTTTTCCTCTATGGTATTCATATTCCAAAAACCCATACTCCCAGTCTAATAACAAGGAAAAATATAGACAAACTTAAAATAAGAGGACATATACAGAATACCCAGCCACTATTCCTTAAAACTGTCAGTCATCAAAAGCAGAAAAAAAAAAAAAGTCAGACCAGAGAGGAAATGTGGTTAACTGGATTGGATCTAAGAACAAAGTAATGGAAAAATGGTAAAATTCAAATAAAATCTGAGCTGTAATACAACAATGCTGCTTTCTTAGTTTTGACAAAAATATGTGGTAATCAATGATGGTAGAAACTGGATGGGGAGTTTATGGAAACTCTATTAATCTTCACAACTTTCCTGTAAATTTAAGGTATTACACAAACTGAACATGTCTACCTATCTTTCCTAATTACATGACTGAAATTATCACCTTCTTATAAAAATAACTAGATTAAAAAACATCTGACCATTTTAGCTTAACACTATCTTTTCAAAAAGGTTATTTGGTTATTATAATACTGAATTTTGCCATCAGATTTGGGGGTTAATCCCCATTCAGCCACACCTGTGGCTCCCTTGGGCAAGTTTTTAATTTTCTTAAGCTGTGTAATCCTCCTTTATGTTAAATGGGACATATTATGAAAGGGTGACAGAGAAAATTAAATAATACCTGTAAACCACTTATTACATACCTTAAACTTTTAATTACCTATCTTCTTACCAACATCTATGACAGGCTGTGAATGCCACATAGCAAGAAGAGATGAGACAGTCAACTTTTGAGACAAGTATTGTTTTATCTTGATAAATGTGCCTAGAGATGATCTTACATTTAGGACTTACTCTGAAAGGACAGCAAATTGAAACTTGATTAACTTTGCAGTTACAAAGAATGGTTATTGAGTGCAATAAAGTGAGTTTTAAGAGTAATTCAGAGCCTGACCAGCATGGCTCAGTTGTTGAGCATTGATCTAGGAGCCAGAAGGTGATGGGTTCTGTTCCCAGTCAGGCTGAATGCCTGGGTTCTGGGCTTGATCACCAGTGTGGGACATGCAGGAAGCAGCTGATCAGGGATTCTCTCTCATCACTGATGTTTCTATAGCTCTCCTTTCTTCTTTGGAAAAAAAAAGTAATTCAGGAAGCACGCTATGGTGTGCTATGAAATACATATGTAGTGTTTTGGTAGAAAGTATTAAACTAATTTAAAATCAACATTGATAAGTCACAAAATTTTTGAGTACCCAAGGTGATAGTGACAATGCTTTGTAATGTTTTAAACCAAGCACTCCTATATGAAAACTAGTGGCCCAGTGCACGAAATTCACGCACATTAAAAGGGGATTAATTAGAGGAAATATTTTAATATTGCTATTTGCCCTTTTCTATAATAGGAATGTCAGAGATTAAAGAAAATTAGTAAAATGTATATGAAAATCTTCCTCCTGTCAGAGTCTGGGGTGCACCACAGAACTGAGTCAAGTCTTCAACCACCCACGTGCACCTCAAAAGCGCTTGAGACCCAAACCTGGACGGCCCCCCTTCATTGGTCTAGATCCAGACCCAGCAGGTCTCACCCTGTCAAGCCCTGCCAGTTGGGAGGGGAGGGTACAGCCTCAGGTCCCCTAGGTGCCAGGACAGGAGGGCATGGCTTGAGGTTCCCCATCAAGCCCTGCTGGACGGATGGAGTGGTCTGTGATCCCCCAGCCTGGCACCGGGGCAGGGGGCACAGCCTGAGGTCCCCTGGCCTGGTGCTGGGGTGGGGGGCATGGCCTGAGGTCCCCTGGCCCAGCACCAGGGCGGAGGGCACACCTTGAGGGCCCCCGTCAAGTCCCGCTGGGTGGGGGGCACAGCCTCAGGTCCCCTGGCCTGGGGCCAGGGTGGGGGGCATGGCCTGAGGCCCTCTGGCTTGGCACCAGGGAAGAAGGTGCAGCCTGAGTTCCTCTGGCCTGGTGCAAGGGCAGGGGGAGCAGCCTGAGGTCTCTGTCAAGCCCTGCGGGTGGAAGGCACAACCTGAGGTCCCCTGTCAAGCCCCATGCAGGAGGTGGATGGGCGTGCAGCCTCAGGTCCCTGCTCATTGCTCCTTAAGGCTCGTTATGGGAACTTAGCCTCAGCTGTGGGTGCAAATTGACCGGAGTGACGGTCAATTTGCATACTCCCTCTTTATTATATAGGATAAGATGACGTTATATACAGGGTAAGTTGTTGGAGGCTAAGACCAGCAGGTCATAAATGCAAGAAGTCCTCAGAAGGCTGATGGACTCTGATATTCATCAAGGCTGAAAAAAAAATCAGCATTATATTACCTTGCTGCTGGCCAAATTGGCTGAAGGCCATCCTGATAATCTTTTACTGTTTACCAAACGTTACCATTGAAATGTCTGTTTGCTTTTGCTAAAGGGCAAATGTATATTCTAGTAAAAAAGAAAAACCATGGGTCTGGAGATTCAGAGAGCCACTCCACTAGAGGGGAAGTTCTCTGCCTGGCTTTCTCCCATGCCTTCTAAATTTGTATTTCTTGTCAAGTGTATCCATTTATGTTGCAGCCCCTTCTCCAGATCCTTGAACACTTGCTGAAAAAGGCTGCGGCAGTTAAGTGAATATAGTTTAAAATGCACAATGAGAAGTAACAAACAAGACTGCAAATAGCTTTAAAAATGAACATTAAATCAGCATTTAAAATTTCTAATTTATTTCTAACAAACACTTGATGCTTGACTCACAAGCTTTATTTACATTTGTCTACAGCATCATTTCCTTATGGACTACTACAGCTTAGTTAAACCAAATGAAATCATAATCATCTGAATTGTCCGTAAACAACTATTAGCTAAATTTATAATCTTGCATTTATTTAGTACAGCCAAAGTTTAAATACAGAAAGCAAAAGAATAAACCAATAGTAACATGTAAAATCTAAAAGATCATCTGGGCATTTTAGGAGGTGGACTTTCAAGAAGTCTGAGGCACAATTACAAGAGAGAAAAGTTCTTGTGCAAACTACAGTAAATGTAGGAAAGAAAATTAAGACAAAAAAAACAAGGGGCAAGTTCATTGTAAAAATATTATCAAAATATTTCTACATATTTTAATTTCATCTTTAGATCAAGTGAAGAGAAAAACCACTCATTTTAAAATAAAGAAACAAATATAATTTTGTTTGGTCTGTCTATAAAATGCCTTAAAGCATTTTAGTTTTTAATTGCAGAAGACATTACTGTTCAAAACTCCCACCCCCCCAACCCCCCCCAAAAAAACAGAACAAGAATAATGGGTATTGATCCCCATGACAAAAAGTCCTCAAGCACAACTGCTGATTTTCCTTAACATACTTACCTTGCATTGTCACTGAAGATACTGTTAAGAGAAACCTTTTGTTTTTAAACCAAAAGACATCATAAAGCTTGTGACCAGATTTTAATTTTGAGAAATAAAACAAACTCTGAAAGTATTTTAAGCCATAAGTAATTTAAAGTGAACAGGAACAATTATTTCTGCTTGAGTGGTGCAGAAATAAATATTCATTTATTACTCAAAAAAAAATGTTATGAAGTGTTTATAGTTAAACATCTCAGAGCAAACGTTTGCTTAAATTAACAAGGTCTCTGGTTGGTCTTTCACCCAAAGAGAACTATACTTCAGAAGCTTTCTTCATTAACTATAATTTAGCTTCGTCTACCCTATCATGTGTGATACTGGATTTTTAAAAGACATCACATAAAGCTTCTTAAAATATTAAGATAAACATTTTGAAATAAGATGTCTTTCTCATTAGACAACCATATCAGCAGGTTAGAAATGAACTGTTAGATATTCTTGCTAAAAATGATGTGTCAGAGAAATGTGGAACACCTTTCTCCTATAATTCACAAGATTTTTCTGCATTAAATGTGGTGCAAAAAGCAAAGCTGAATAAAAGACAGACAATGATTGATTCTAAGGCACCCTTAGCATAGGGAATTTAAGAATGAAGTTTCTAGCTGGCTGTTTTACAACTAGTTTAACTTTTTCTGAGAAGAATCATTTTGATATAGGTTAACATAAACAGGCTGACTGCTTTTCTCAGAATAACATAAACAAGACTATTTCCAACTACTTCACCACAGTCTTGCCTCCATGCCCAAAGTTCAGGCAAGCCTAAGGTAACCTTAAGTCACTAAACAATTCCTATTTGGAAATGAGAAAAACAAGACTTCAAATTAGGAAACAAAGTAAACAAAAACAAAAAAACCAAAAGCAAAGTACTTTGTTATAGATGAGATGGTTTAAAAAAAAATGGCTGTAAATAAAGAACGATATATATAGAGAGCATCTATTTTGGGACATTATGGCTTAAAATACTATTTACTTTTAATTTCACAAATAAACACAGCTGTATTGTTCTGAAAAGCAATGAAAGGCATGCACCTCTACTAGAAGACTTAGCACTTTTGACCAAGTAAGACACCAACTTCTTAAAAAATATGCTTCATGCACTGTACTGGATTTTTTTTTTTTTTAAGATGTAAATTTAATACATTATTTCTTTTTTGAACTTGAACGGGAACCAGAATGGGATGATCCAGAAGATGACCTGTGGTGCCTGTAAGACATAAGAGAGAAAGCAGGTAGTCTCAATAAGCTGGAGTTGAATGAATCATCATTCATTCACAAGACTTTGAGAATATACAAAAATCAAACCTAATTATACTAGAAAAAATAATAATTAAAATCTAAGATATAAATTTATACACACAAAATTAGTGTTTAGACCTTGGATGTGAGCCCAGTAACAGTATAATTTAAAATTCTCTATAATTAAAAAAATCTCATTTCAAGATATAGCCACCTCTCAATTATTTAAGGTAAGGAAGAAAAGCCTTGCAAAAATATGTAAAATTACAGATAATATATAATAAAGGCATATAAAGTTGTTAATGGAAGAGTAACTAAAATAATCTTTGTGATAACACTGTATATAGTGTGGTAAGTCTATATGTAAAACAGATACAGCAAGGCTTCTGACTGTGTATGAGAATATATATTCATAAATAATTACATTTTGGAAATCTAGGTCTCACAAGATCATTGTACAATTAGTTAAATGGTTATATTCATGCAGCTAATAGGAATAAGTCAATATATCAACCTGGGTAAAGTAGTGGTGTTCCGAGGGGTTGGCCCTGGGCTCAGGGTTGTTTAGTGTTTTCACCAATCACCTGGCTTATGGAATAGAGAACATGTTCATTAAGTTTAGATGACAACAAACTAGGGGGATTATATGTGGCTAAAATAAAAATTTGCAGAAGTAGTAAGAAATCAACAGAATGAATTTCACTCAAGTATGGAGTTATTTTCTTACAAAAAACAAAACAAAACAAAACAAAAAAATCAAACCAAATGCAGAGAAGACTAGTTGTATGTAACCTTAATATCTAAACTTCAAAATAAAGTAAAGGTCTTTCTCAAAAAGAAAAAAACAAACAACCAGGGTTTGTACTGCAAGATGAAAAATGTATTACCTATAAGAACAATTTCCTTATAAAGAGTGTAAAACAATAATTTGCTGTGCAAATGCATCTACACATATTTAAATGAAGACAGATTTCCAATGACCTAGAATAATTATTTTTACTAGATGCTCTAGAATATTTTCTAATATTTAATGTAAAATTTATATTATCAATTAAATACATATAAAAATCAACTTCTAAATTACTTCAACACACAGCTTTTGAATTAAAATCTTAAAAGACAGAAATAACCGAGAGTTGGCTATAATTATATATGAAAATAAGTATTTAAGTAATAAAATGAACAGATAGAAGAGTGGCTTGATCTACAATTTTTCTAAACAACCCAATCAAAGCACAAAGGATAAAGAAAGTAATGTTTTTTGAAGTTTAAAGATAAAAAGCATAAAGTTGGGCTAAAGGAGATTATAAAAATCTAATCCTGGACTAGTTTAATCTATTAAACACACTTAAGAACACCCATTCTTATTTCTACAGAAACCCAAACCTTTCGGGTGACCGTGATCTTGTTCGTCTTTTTTTGCGATCACCAGATGAAGATCTAGAACGACTTCTCTTTCTGTTCCTCTCAGGAGAAGATGATGAACTTGAATAAGATCTTTTTCGTGGGGAAGAAGAGCCCCTGTGGGATCTGGAGCTGGATCTTCATTGATTGAGAAACAAATCAAACATTTCATTAAAAGAAGAAATGAGGCAGATCATTTAGTTAATAGCTCCAAAAACAAAAAGGATTTATAACTGAAAATTTTATGAGAAGAATACTTACTGCTTACTCAACAGAAGACTTCTGGTTCAACCATAAAAACAATTCTATTTAAATACATTTACTTTAATCTCATCTCTTTTTAAAACTGTAAGGTAAGTGTTTACTACTTATGATTAACAACCAGCCCAATCTATTAAAATAGAATTTCTAAATTATTTTTTTAAAACTTAAGGCTTTCATTTTAAAGTATACATAAATAGCAAAACCAACAGGTAAACTGTGCATTTACACATTTTGTCTAGAAAATACATCCTTCCATTTGGAGAAAAATATGTATCACACATACACAACTTCCTGAGAAAAGTAAACATAACAATTCCTTGTGGAATTATAAAACTTATTAGTTAAGTTGCTATAAGAAAAGCAGGGATAGGGGACAGAAATGAGAAAAACAGCAACTATTACACTGCTAAATATTCAAAGAAAAATAAAATGAGTAACTTTAAAACTTTACTTCTATCAGCAATGTTTATTTTTATGAAGGTCCACTATTCATGAAGTATGAAGTGTTGACATTCACATGTTTTAGGCAGCGGTAACCATGCAAATGTTTAAATGCAATTTTTTCTTCATTTACATATTTTGGTTGAAGTAATTTAGCTCAAACTTCCCAAAAAATTCACCTTTGGGCTTAAAATAAACTTAGAAAGCCCAAAAGGAGAATTCTTTGGAAAGTTATAAGCAATGAAAAAATGTTTGGAAAGAATATAAAGGCTGTTCTGTAAACTTTATTACAGTGCTTCCCAAAGGGAACTAGGACTTATCTTCACCTAAGAAGCACTCAAAAGACTAAAACAATGATAAGTACACATCATCACCACAGTAACAACAATGAACTCATTTGGTCTCTATTTTGTATTGGATTAATACAAATGTGCATATCATTCTTTTCTTCTTAATGTTAAACTGTTGTTGCTCTCTAATGCTATAGACTTGGCTCTAATAAGCTATTAAGCCATTATTTTTACCAAAGGAGCTACCACTAAACTTCAGTGTAAAATTCCACACAAGCGGAAATTTTGTCTTCTCCTTATTCATTAGATGCCTTTACCAGGTCAATAAATTAATTTAAAAAGAGAGGCAGTATATTTTAACAATGCTTAGAAAAACTAGTGTCTCATGTGCTTTTTTAGAAATTATATAACTAAATGGAACCTAGAGTTAACAATATACTACTTAAGACCACACTCTACTTAGACTAACCAACCAACTTCTAGATTTAGTTTGTGGAATTTAAGGAGCGTCTGCTCTCACACACTGTTTATAATAGCCTATGTAATATTACAGAGAAATGAAAATATGTAAAGGACAGCCCCCAAAACTTTATCTGATATAAATAACAAAATCATTTCTGTAAATATTGAAACAACTGCCTTGTAAAACAAAATCTGTTTTGAGGTGAACTTATTTTTCTTCCTTTTAAAAATGAGAAAAAAGCCTGGCCAGTGTTTCTTTAGAGTGTCAGCCTGTGTACTGGAATGGTCACAGGTTTGAGTCTGGTCAAGAGCACATCCCTGAGCTGCGGTTCCTGCCCTCATCAGAGTGAATGTGGGAAGGTAGGGGGGGTTGTGGGGTGGGTGTAGGTGTGTGTGTGTGTGTGTGTGTGTGTGTGTGTGTTTTCTCTCTCCTTCCCCCTTCTTGCTCCCTTCCAATCTCTAAAAATCAAAGGTGAAAATATCCTCCAGTGAGGATTAACAAAAAACAAAAACAAAATAATAAACATTTTTTTATTTGCATATCTCTAATTTTATTTGAACTACCACTGCAAACATGAGATATTTGGTAATAAGACTTGGCTCTATCTTCCTACTTCATCACATTTTAGCACAAATAACAAACCTTGCATAATGCAAAATAACCTTAATTCAATCATGGGAATGTCTTGGCACACTGCAGGCAATGGAAACATCTCATGGTGAGAAAATTAAGCCAAGGCAAGTGCATTAGTTTTCTAATGCTAAAACAAAATTGACAATAGAAGCAAAATAAGGGGGGAAAAGCAGCAACACCTTCTGTGGCCTTTATATACTTTTTCTCTCTGCTTTACAGAGAGATGCTACCTCATTCACCTTGATTTCGACCCACGAGATCTCGAATGTTCTCTGGAACTGGAACGAGATCTTGACTGCGAACTGGAAGAACTTCTTGAGCGGGACCTGGAACAACATGGAAGGATTTTTTTTCCAGGACCACTTAATTGAACTTTGTGATATGAACACTGAAAGAAAGATATGCATTAGAACTCATTTTCATGTAAAAGGGCAATTATTTGATATATAATAATATATCATAATATATTTTCATAATAATATTTTAAAGTAACTTTTTGTTTTGATATTTATGCAAAAACTTAAAAGATACAGGTAATTTTTTGAAAATAATCAACTCATTTTTCAAGTTTGACAAAATTACTGTAAATATTACTCAAGATTGTACAAATTAAAACATTCAGTATTATCACTGAATACTTTACATTTACAATATTTAAAAGTAACTTAACAGGACTTAACATATCCAAGAATTTGAATGTTGCAGCTTATATTTAATTAACTTCTCTGAAATAACTATTAATTTTCCTTATAAAATCCCTTCCATTTCCTCATTCACTTATTTAGTATGAAGCTTTAAATGTTGACATGTATATGTTTGTTTAACCCTATTTTTCTTCCTGCTCAAATGTTAGAGAATTAAAGGGAAAATACATTAATAACTCTGTCATTGTTTTAGGTAATTATATTATTGAAAAGTAACAAAGGAGAGATATGGTCCGTTTAAATTTCAGAAGTCACATAGAAGTAAAATTCAGTACTAATCTTACACCTTTAATTTGTTCCTTAAAATAGCCTGCAGCAAAAGAATGTAACATTTTCATTTAAAATTACCTTTAGAATCAATCACTTTTAAGCTTTAACTAACTGTTAAGTACTCAATTAGCTAATAATTTTTCCTAACTACATTAAAAACTCAATGCACGTTGATTAACTTAAAATGTGAATAAGAATTCTTCAAGGAAACAGTTTATTCAAAGCACTAATTTTTCTCACATTAAATTTTATTTTTATTATTGACTATTCAATCAGGAAATATTTACTAAAATTTTACATTACTAACAAAATAATATTCAAGTACACCTCTAATTTATTCTTGAACAACTCAAAATTATAAGCATTAAGCCAACAGAACTTACAATATTGAATTTTCTCCTTTATTCAGAATATCTGTAACTAAGTAAATTAAGCACTACGTAATAAGCAAAAACTTAATTAAGACCTAGAAAATTTCTCTATTAGCCTTTACCAGTGAAAACAAATATTCACTTTAAAAATTTCTAAATGTAAACTCTATAGGTAGATAATACACTTTATGCAATGATTTAATTAGATCTTTAATGTCTATTTTAATAAAAGGTCTGGAGATAAATGGACTGAAGAAATTTCATATGAAAATTTGCATTTCTGAAAATACTGGACAGTAACTTCAAGGTACTAAGAAAATATTATCTTTTAAAAGATGACTTGAATGAAATCTCTAAAATAAAAGGAAAGCTTAATCAGTCAATAAAAACAAAATTTATTAATAAAGAAGTTAGATACTGACATTTTGACTGGTGTTACCCTTGACCTGTACCCGTTTACCTGGACCTAGACCTTGAACTTGAGGGGGAGGATGAGCGTGATGAAGATCGTGAATGTGAAGATCGAGACTTTGAGCGACTTCGTCTATTAGATTTCTTTTTATTACTATCTTCTTCTTCACTGGCATCAAGATTATATTTTGAGAGATCAGCATCATCTTCATCCTCATCCTAACAAAAATTCAGAGTCAATTAAACTTCACATTTAGATATTAATGCTATTCAATAGGAATAAACAGTTCTAGGTATTGGACATATCCATATGGATATAAATAACATCACTAATTTCTCAGCAAATTCACTCTCAAGCTAAGCAGATCTAGTAACTATCTCAAATATTTCAAAGTAAACCTAGTAGTACTTATTTCCTCTTTTTCTATCATACGGTAGTACCAAATAAGCTGTCAAGAATTTTCAATTTTACTCCCATTAAAGTCATTGAAATCATATCCCTTACTACTTCATTCTTTTCTATACTGATATTACAGTAACCTTTTATGTGATCTCTCTAACTCATAAATCCATTCTGCCTCCCCAATTATCTCAATGTTGAAGATGACCCCTGAATAATGCAGAGGTTAGAGGCACCAGCAGCCTGCACATAATTTTTGACTCCCCTAAAACCTAAGCAATAACAGAATATTGATCAACAGCCTTGCAGAAAACACCAACTGTTGATTAACACATTTTATATGATACTAGAGACCCAGTGCATAAAATTCATGCATGGGTAGGGTCTGTAGGCCTGGCCAGCAATCAGAGCCAATTGGGGCCTTCCAGCTGTTGGCCGGGGCCTCCCTTCCCTGGCTGCCGGCCAAGGCCTTCCTTCATTCCACCCTGCCTCCTGGTGATCAGTGCACATTATAGGGAGCAACTGAACTCTTGGTCTCCTAGTTGAATTCCCACAGAGACACTCTGCAAATAAGCCTTTTATATACATAGATATGCATTATATACTGTATTCTTACAATAAAGCTAGAGAAAAAATGTTAAGAACATCACAAGAAAAAGACAATACATTATAATATGCACTGAAAAATAAATCTGTGTTTAAGTAGACTTGCACATTCAAACCCGTGTTGTTCAATGGTCACCTGTGCATACTGACACTCGTAACTCTGAAACACAGGTCAGGTACCTTATTTGTTCCTTAAAAACTCTCATTTGTTTAGGTGCATTAAAGGGCCTCTTATGATCTTAATCTAGACCTACACACCCAACCATAAAACTTTACACTCAGGCCCACGGAACAAACACCAGACCTGATGTGGCCGCTGCCCTCCCACATTCTTCCCTTTGCTCTAGTCACACTAGCCTATGTTGATTTTTTAAAAATGTTGCTGGCTTGTTTCCTATTCAGGGAACCTTTATTTACTTAAGTTCCATTAAAAGAAGGATGTTTCTGTCTCAGTCATTATTGTATTTCCAGAGCCAAAATAGTGCCTGGCAAAGCGAAAGCTCAAAACCTCTGTGAGAACAAATGAGCACACAGCCAGAAGATACCTTCACCACGGGCCAAAGGTCCTCAAAAATATTCCTATGTTATGTTATAGCTAAAATAATACAAAAGCGAAAAAAGGAAATCATTTACCTCATCCAATTTATATTTAGAAAGATCTTCATCCTCATCCTCTTCTTCTCCCTCAGATTCTTTATCTTCAACTTCCTTTAAAATAGATGCTGGACCAACTGCCTTCCCTCTGTATTTTTTCTTTTTACGTCCAAACTAGAGAAAAAGTTTCATAATATTTCTGTCAGCTAAATTTCTGACACTTTTTTCTAAAAATAAAATTATATATATATTTAAATTAACATGTATTTTAAGTCTATTTATGCCTATAGTCAATTATGATTTCCTAAAATATAAGTTTTTCTAAGACTCAAAGTGTACTTACAAAAATAAGATACATTTATATTTTTCCTTTGCACTTAAGATACTTTCTAACATATTTTTCTAATTTGCACTCAATCTGCACACTAATGCATAGCTTATTACCTCATCATATTCGCCATCAGATTCTTCTCTTTCAATATATTCAACATTTTCTCTTTCATTAAAACCGCCACCATATCCTAAAATAAGAAGGGCATAAATTGTTATCCTCTGACAATTCATTAAAATAGAAAAACAAAAAAAACTCCTCAAAATCATCTCCAAACAACAGAAAAATGAAAAATCTTACCAATGAGATTTGCCTTGCATATAATTACTAGTATTTTAAAAGCATTATTTAAAAACAAATAAACAAAAAAACCCTACAGAGAAAAGTCTCAATGTGAGCTACTTAAAGGTTAGAAAGTCCTGTCACTATACTTCCAGCTCTTCTCAATTTCAAAGTGTCCTTAATCAAAGAGGAAGAGCATGCATGCGAATACATGGGTGAAAAACCTCTGATATAACTAAGTTTAAAAAGTAAAAAGGACTTTTCTCTGTAGTTTGTCGTAATTCTTCATGTGAATTGGCCTAAACAAGAACCAAGAATCAAATTTCACTGTTTACCAACTGCAGACAGTCTATAGCCTTGATATATTGAAATTTTGCTGGGCTAAAATTACAAATTACACCAAGCAAAATAATGGAGATCCAAACTGCTTTTAATGAAATTGTTTTTAATACAGAAGTAAAAGCCACTGAAGGGTCTCTGAAGCAGCCAATTAACTCTTAAACTGAAAATATTCTATTAAAAAGTAATAAAGATCGGCAAAGCATTATTCTTTGATGTCACAATTAACACCTCCAAGTAGACCTCCCCGCCAACCCCCCACCCCGTAGACTAAGTCTTTCACATAGGTTTCACAGAGATTGGAACGAGAGTTAGTTTTACAGAAGGTGAGATGGGAAGTTTGAGTAAATCTCCCACTGAAAAATAACTGAGGTGTCAAGAGTTAACAATCTACCTAACATTCCAGAGCAATACTAACACGAGGCCAGTGATTTCCAGATTTAAGGACTCCATGAATCAGAAAAACATTAAACTTGCAAACAAATACTTTTAATTTGGGATTTGTGACTTTAAATTTATCAAATGTGGGCATTAAAAGAATGCTCATTATCCTATTATCATTTCATTAATAGCCACGAACAGTGGAATGGCTGTTTTAATAGAATGGCATAATAAATATCATCTTAATATAACTTTCTTTTCTTCATTATACTTTGTACCAGTAAAAACTGCAATGTATCAATGTTTATCTTTGAAATACTTGCATATCATCCTTTTCCTCCTCCTCCTACCTTGTTTCAGAGACAACATGCACTCCAATGGAAAAATTTAAGAATTTCCTTTTCTTTTTGTCCATACGTGTAAAAAGTATATTTAATACCAGTAACTTTTCCTTAACATTTGGCTGTAGTTTTTCAGAATATCATAAAAAGACAGAACTAAGCACAAGAGGATTATGCTCACCTCATGAGAACCGCTCATATTCAATATTAATTCCCGATTACAAAAACAATGAAAAGTTATAATTTAACAATATAGTTTGTCTCTAAATATAGTTAACATTGTATCAGTACATCCCAAAATTCAAGTATGAGTAGTTTGATAAATATCAAATTCTAAGAGATGACTCACAGTAAAAATCTAAACTTCAAAATACTTAGAAGTAGGTAAAAACAACCCCATGGTATTTCCATCATTTAGTAATTTATAGCTGAAAAATGATATGGCAAAGATGGAGAGCTAAAAAATATAGCCAAAATTTAAAAAGTAAGCTATAATTCATATAAGTAATTTTGCATATGTATGTAAGTAGAAATTTACTTTAATATGAATATCATAGCAAATACAAAGCTATTTTCATACAGGCCACAGAAAAACCACCTGAACAATCTATTGACAAGGTACTAGAGGCCCAGTGCATGAAATTCGTGCAGAGCCCCTAGCGGCCGCCAGCTGGGTACTCCCTTCCCTTCCCCCCAGTAGCCTGCTGCCACTGGCAGCTGCCAGCCAGGGGCTCCATCCCTTCCCCCAGCTGGCCCCAACCCCTGGTGGAACTCCCGGACAAACTCCTGGTCAAGGGGACAATTTGCATACTATGCTTTTATTATATAGACAGAATGTTGTGTGAACCAATACAACAAATCCACCTTATAAAGGGAAGGAACACACAGCTCTCTATCATGAAAAAACTTGAACACATCATTTTCACTGAAAAAAGGGTGAGTTGGCATGGCCTATGTGTGTTTCCTTCTTTTCACTGGTTTGAAGTTTGTCAGGTTATATTGTAAAAATTGGTCTTCTTGTTTCTGTTCTTGCCACCCTCCCTCAAATTTTTTTTCTACAAACCAGCAATATCTTTTAAAAAATGAGGTGTTGCTTCCTCGTTAAAAATCTTTCAGATTATTTCCCATATTTAGAATAAAATAAACTCCTTACATCATGATTTAAATGGCTTTTGAGTATTTCTGAAGTATTTTCTGGAGCTAACTAGTACATCCAATATGATACATTCTTTCAAGTCTCAGGGCCTTTACACAAGCTGTTTACCCTTGCTTGCAATCATCTTCAACATGTTACTTAGGTAATTCTTTTTCTTCTTAGCTTAAACAATGCTTTATCAAGCAGACTGCTTTCTTAAAAAGACTTCATTAATCTTTGGCTCTAGATGTCTATTTTGCTTACCCAAGTATCCCCAACATCTTGTACAATAGCCAATGAATTATTTAATCAATGAGTGAATATAGAAAACAACATAATTCTAGTGCCATTTAAACAATTTGAGCTTTTTAAAAAAGGCTTTAAAATACAGTTGTTGTTTTTTTGTTAATCCTCATCCAAGGATATTCTTTCCATTGATTTTTAGAGTAGAAGGGAGGGATGGAGGGAGAGAGAGAGAGAGAAACATGAGGGAGACACATTGACTGGTGGCTTCCCTCTCATATGCCAGACCAGAGCTGGTGATTGAACCTGCAACCCAGGTATGCACCCGTAACTAGGAATCAAACCCTCAACCCTTTGGTTCTCATGCCAATGCTCCATCCACTGAACCACACAGGTCAGGGCTAAAATAGATGACACAAGCAATCGAGAATCTCTGTAGGTGTTAATATAAAAGTATTTTCAAATTTGTCTCATAATAAAATGTAAAGAGGTGAACGAAATTGAACACACATTTAAATCAAGCCTAGGTTAGGTCTGTAACAATGGAAATGAACAGAGAAAAGGGGATGAATATAACATGTACTTCAAAGGAAGAACTAAGGCACTAACTTGAAAATTCTGTGATTCTATATTTTGAATTAACTAATCCAACTTCTGAGAATTCTACTGAAATCAAAAGAACATCAGTGTATTGTTTCCACTGCAGTTATCCTTAACTGGAGGCCCTGTGCACGAAATTCATGCACTCAGGAGGTGGGTGTGGAGGTGGGGGGTGGGAGGTGGTGTTTCTCAGCCTGGCCTGCGCCCTCTCAGTCTGGGAGCCTTCAGGAAATGTCCAACTGGCGTCCTTAATGCTAGCTCAGAGGCAGGAGAGGCTCCTGCCACTGCCGCAGTGCTTGCCAGCGTGAGCACGGCTTCTGGCTGAGCTGCACTCTCCCTGTGGGAGCGCACTGACCACCAGGGGCAACTCCTAAGTTGAGTGTCTGCCCCCCGGTGGTCAGTGTGCATCATAGTGACTGATTGTTCCACCCTTCGGTGGATTTGCATATTAGTCTTTCATTATATAGGATAATAAACATTTAGATCAGTGGGGGGAAAGGGAGTAAATAGAGCATTTCTAAAAATGTCCTAATGTCACTGTTTGTTGGGCTACAGCTTCCTAATGCTGTATTTTGTAAATTGTAAAATTCAAAAACAAAAGATGATTTTTATGAGTATGAGGGAAAAAAATCAAGAAAAAAACCCCATAAAAGCAGAACAGAAAGAATCCTCAATCACTGTGCTCTTCAGATGATGTAACTGTCAATTAAACTTTTAGTTTTTAAAAAATCATTGTTAGAATGTGCCTTTATCTTACCTGTTCTTTCTTCTAACTTAGCATACTTTGGAGTATTACACATGTTACACTCTGATCTTCTTGCCCAATTCACATTACTGCAACTTTAGAAGTTAAAAATACCAAGTTAGTAGGTAACTACAAGAAAAATAGTAAATTTTTAAACATTCTAGAATTTTAAAATAAAAATTAGGATGAAATCACTACCATAATTTACTAAGAATATTGCAAACAAAGAAAATGTTCCATTGAACTTTTTTTCTGAAGAGAGAATGTGGGTTCTAACTATTTAAACAGAGAAGTAAAAGCAATATATTATGGTGCCTTTCTCATTTTATAAAAAAGAAATGACAAATTATACTCCTAGTGATTCTGATGCCTTAGAGGAAAAATATTTGAAATCAAAGATTCTACTAATTTCTGCCCCTGAATTCACCTCAAAGAGGGGTAATTTTTTTTCTTTTTGAGGAATCAGTTCAGGTACTGAATTCTAAACCCAGTCTTAATCTATTGCTGGAAAATTCTTTAGCACAAATTAATATCTATAGGATCAGAAATTTATAAGATCCCCTTCTGATGAAATCCTCTTTCATGTATTTGATTCATGTGCACAACATAAAAAAATGGAAGTTGGAAAAATCAATATAGAACTTAAAATATTAAGAAATCTATCTAATTAGGAATAATTATTATGGCACACGATTCTAAAATTACTTTGTAAAAATAAATTTTGTGTTGCATTTCACATTAATAATTATTTTTGAGATTTTTCAGTAATAGAAGTAGGCTTTTTTGGGGATGTCAGTTCACCTTAAGCATGTTTATTGGTATACATACCCCGTCCTTGTAACAACTAATATTACCATTAAAAAATAGAACTTAATAGATCTTTATACTTATATATAAGATATAAGATTGCATATAAGATACAGACTGAATAACAATCAACAGACCTTTGATTTAAAGGTGACCTTGGCTTGTTAATGTGACTAATAAGAGTTGGTAACATTAACAAGTAATGAGATATATTTTTATGGAAGAGTGGATGATAATAAACACATACGTTTTACACTGCCAGTCATTAGCACTAAATAGACCTCGGCTCTTTTCTGCAAGTGTCTTTCCTATTTCAGTGCCCCCTGCTTTCATCATCTTAGCCTCAGTTGTTTTCTCTGAAAATAGAAAAATTATGTAATATGAATCTGGGGAAATAATGAATTTATCTGTATATACTGTCCTAATAGAAGCTTCCTTAGTGCTTACCCCGACCACATCTATTACAGCTGGTTCTTCTGGCAAAGTTTACATTTCCACATCTGAAAATAAAGTGAGAAATATTTAGATAATTTTAAACCAATATAATTTTTTAAATCCTATATACACAACTTTCAAATGTGTCCTCCCTCACTATATATCTGGCTCCAGAAATTCTAATGCCATCTAAGTTCATTCTAAAGTCATATAGTTAATGTTAATTACAAAACACACACACACACACACACCTCACAATGTAGTGGGAAAATGTACGATTTAGTCACAAGTGCAAGATAAGAAACTCAGCACCTCACTTTCTACTTATGAGATCTTGGTAAGTCACTTAGGATCTCTAAGACTCAGTGTCCTATTAGTGCATGTCATTACAGTTTTGCGCCAAATAATATTTTGGTCAGCAATGAACAACATATGCTACAGTGCTTCCATGAGATTATAATGAAGTTGAAAAATTCCTGTTGCCTAGTGACTTCTTACTGCAATGCAAGTGGTGATGCTGGTGTGAACAAAACCACTACGCTGCCAGTAGTATAAAAGTTTAGCACATAAAATCATGTATAGTTCATAATACTTGATAATGACAATAAATGACTATGTTACTGGTTGATTTAATCTTGCACTGCTTTGTGCAGTAACATGCAATATACATGGGCAATGGGCTACATATTATACAGCCTCGGTGTGTAGTAAGTAGACTATACCACCCAAGTTTGTGTACATGAACTCTGTATTTGCACAATAACAAAATGGCCTAATGACATTTCTCTGAACATATATATCCCTGTGGCTAAGTTGCGTATAACTGTAATTTTTTAAATTGATTTTTAGAGAGGAAGGCTAAGAAGGGGAGGGGTAAGAGAGAAGGCAGAGAGGGGAAGCACTGATCTGAGGGAGATACATCTATCAGTTGCCTCCCCTACATGCCCAACCCTGGGGATCAAGGCCTAAAACCAAGGTATGGCAGAGTTCTGACCTGGAATCAAACTGTGCACGGGATGAAGCACCAACCCACTGAGCCATACTGTTAGGGCACTATAACTGTAATTTTAATAAAATCCCCTTGCAAAACTGAGTTAAGATATGACTCCACTTACAATTACTGACAAGGCACCTGTGAGTTCCAAAAAAGTCAAAGTAATTCCAGCATAGAAGATAAACACACAAATGTATTAAGTATTATAAAAAATACAAAATCCTAAGGGAAGACCAATGGAGAGAAAATAAATAAATCATTGAGGGCTTCATGGATCTTGATAAAACACTCTTTTTACAAGTAGGAGATGGGATTGTAAGGAAAGGAAGATAGATGGATTCTACTGACTAAAAACTATACATAGGTTCGATAATTATAAGGAAATGGGATTTTTTTGGGTTATCAAACCTCTGAAAGGTAACTTAAAAAATTATAATAACCAATAACCTCAACACTTGGATTAACAGTATCACTTTACGCTGACAGTCTATAAAACTTAAATAAAAACAAAAAAATATTGGATTCACTAACATGGTCTGAATAGTGCAGGTGCATATCAGTAACAGAATGTTAAATGTAAAACTTACATAAATTAAAAAACTGTTTACTTTTCTTTAGTTATTATACGGGAATAAAATAAAGATGTAAAGTATGGAATCACCACTACACCAAAGCATTCCAAGTAACTTTTCGGTTCCCCTCAACACCCAAGAATACCTGTCCTGATCCAAACACATTCTGAAAAATGTTTTCTGGGTTTAAATAGATTATATAAATAGTATTCTACCCAATGTCTGTAACTGAGAGACCTCCTTCAAATATCTGGGTGTGTTGCATTAATGAGGCTATCAAAAGCACGTGATTCTACAAGCGACCAGAGAGACGCTGAATACCCTTTGTATGTTTTCAAATAGCCTCACCTCTAGGAGCAATGCTATTCCTAACACATCACTCTTGTCCTTGTTCCAGATAAATAAATAAATAAATAGACTTGGAATCCTTCAGGTTATCTTAATTTTTATGCAACTGACTTTTTAAAAATACTTTTTCATCCTTATTCTATTGGTTCAACATTTTGCTTGGAGATCCACTGATGCTTTTTCATGTACACTGAGATCCTCCATGTACACAGTGTAACATTCCACTGTGTAAATACACCAACATGCATTTCAGTTGCAGATTGGCCTTTGGGTTGTTGACAGGTCGTGGCCACCATAAATAGTATAGCTGTGGATAGTATGCAATGGAGAACCATCCGTTTGTTATGTGAAAACCCTAAGGGTTCATTAAAACCGCTGAAAGTATGGACAGAAAGCGAAACGCGGAGGAAGTGAGGCCTGAATCTCCCCGAGGGACATCAAGGGGCTTACTTTTCCCAAATCGACTGCCAGTGAGTATCGGCTGCACGCCCGCTGCTCTCCACGCCCCGGCTATGTATTTACGGCTCAGGGAAGCCATTCCGCTCCCGTTTTTTACTCTTAAGCCAAGTTAAATAACCTGCTTAAGGGGGCGAGGTTGAAAAAGAGGGCTGACAGTGAACCCGGGGCGGACTGCCTCACAGCCTTCCCTCTTTACCGCCGGGAACCCTGGCCGCGGCGCCAGGGATCAAAGGTCTCCCTCCACCGGGACCCGCGCGGCGCGCTCAGAGCTGCGGCCACGACTTCTTCCCACGGCAGCCTCCTCCGCGCGTCCACGGGCAGCTCCACCCACCGGGGGGCGCCCTCGGGGGGGAACCCCGCCCGCAGCCCGACGGGGCGCCGTGACCCCCGCAACACCGTCAACGGCAGAGCCGCCCCGACACGTGCTTCCGTGCGGCAGGCCTTCCGCGGGGCAGAAGCACAGGCCGCAAGCCCTCCGGCTCGGACGAGGCGGAAGGTTTCATTCTTTCGGGGGAAATAAACGTGGGGAAGTGAGAACTTCCCACACCAAACAGGGGTAGTGTTGTTGTTGTTGTGTATTATTTATTTTTATTTTTTTTTGGGGGGGGGGAAGGGGGGTATATATACACTACGAAGAAACGTTTACGTTTAAAATAAAAATCCAACGAGGCGAACTATGAGAAGCAAACGAGCGAGACGCTTTCCTGGAACAGGATAAAGTTCTGCGGGGACAGTCCCGTGAGGGCGACCCGACACCCAGCGGGCCTCACGGGGAAGGTTTCCTGATGGCTGAAACCTGGCCGGGCCGGGGCGGGGCGGTGGGGGTAACGGGGCGCCCAACCTCGCTCTCCGAGAAGAGGGGCTGACATGGAGACCTAAGAGCGAGGAAACGCTGGCGGGAGGACCACGAAAGCCCTCCTCGCGAGGAGGCTGGGCGCCTCCTTCCCGCCCAGGAGCCCGCGAGTCGCCGCCTCATCCCGGCTGAAGGCAGCGGGGACCGTAAAAAGGAGAAAACGCTGAACCGAGGTGAGAAAGCCGTCACCGACCAACCGCGCTCCAACTCGGGGCCCTTGCTGGACTCACTTTTTGTCAGGGCAAATCCAGTCACCGTCACTGACTCGGAAATTCTTGGTCGACATCTTGAGCGCCGCCGCCGCCGCCACAGCCACCCGCAGCTACGTCGTCACCGGAGGAGAGCGGGCTGGGGGCTTTCGGCACTCCGGGGCTGTCCTCGCGCCGCCTGACTCCTCGCCGCCACTGCGTCAGGCTCTGAGGATGTGGGCACTCGGCCGGGATTGAGTTTGAACGTTCTTGTCCAGAGTAGGATGCCTGTGCGATTTTTTCCCCCCTGGCCTAAGGAGTTATAACGCAAATGTATTCTCCGGAGCTAAACTAACAGGCGCCGCAGGGGCAGCCCCGGCGGGAGGCCTTTAGGGCCTAGAAGCCTTGGAGAGCCCCCTACAGGCGGGAGGACCCGAAAGGAAAGTACGTCCGCAGCTCAGGTGGGCGGAGCCACGCAGGCGGCGGCAGAAGCGACTGTGTTCAGCTTGGGTCTTGGAATCGCTGGTGGGTTGCCCGGCCTTCTGTTAACGGGTTAGGAATAGTGTGTTACCCAAGTTTTTGAAACACTGACTTTAAGAAAGGATTGAAACTGTTGTTCTATTATGCACACATCATGTCGTGTAGAAAACTGTTGTTTTTTGATACATAAATACAGATAAGCAGCGTACGCATGGAAACGGACCATTAATTTGTGAACAAGGATATCGCCAAAATTAAAAAATCTTTTATTTTATTTTTACCGAATTTGTTGGGGTGACATTGGTTCGCAAACTATTCGGGTTTTCATGTGTATACTCATTAACGCCATCTGCACACTGAATTGTGCGCCCAGAGCCCAGGCAGTCTCCTTCCTCTCATTCTCCCCACCTTTGCCCACCTCCACCTAACCCCGACCCCCCACTTCTCTCTGACTATCATCACACTGTTGTCTGTGTCTGTGTGTGTGCATATACAAATATATACATACTAGGGGCCCGGTGCACAAAAATTTGTGCACTGGGGTGGTGGGGGAGGGGGTCCCTTAGCCCGGCCTGTGCCCTCTCACAGCTTGGGACCCCTCCAGGGATGGCCATCTGCTGGTGTGCCTGGCCAGCCTGGGTGAGGGGCCAATGTCTGTGTGCAGGCTGGTCAAGCACCCCAGTGGGGATCCTCACCCCAGGGGGTGTGGCAAGCCTGGATGAGGGGCCAAGGGCAGTTTTCAGGCTGGCCACAACTCCCACTGACCCTCTGGGCCATTGCCTGGGAAGCGTATGGGCTGGCCACCCCATACGCTTCCCAGGAGGGGGCATTGGGTCCCCCCACCCCCCAGGCTTCTCCGCCTGGGAGGCCATTCCGGTGTTGCTGGCCACCGGATCGGCCTCCCAGCAGGGGGCTGCGGGGTCCCGCCGGCTCGTCCCCGCTTCCCCGGAAGGCTTCTCCGCCCGGGAAGGCATCTGGTGGTCCAGGGCGCCAGATGCCTTCCCAGGACCCAGGCTCCCAAGATGGCGGAGCCCAGGGCTGCGGCCTCCGCCATCTTGGCTGGGCTAATTTGCATACAGTCACTCTGATTGGCTGGTGGGCGTGGCTTAGGCCGTCCCAAAGAAACGGTTAATTTTAATGTTACGCTTTTATTAGTTTAGATACATATAGATAGAGAGCGTGAGATCATACGGTATTTGTCTTTCTCTAATTGGCTTATTCTTTTCCAACCCCTTCTTTTTCTCCAGAGGTAACACTCTTCTGTGTTTGGGCTTTATTCTTCTGCTTTTGAAAGTTTAGTTTATGCACATGTATGTTTAATTTTATAAATGATTGAGCTTTACAAGGATAGTGATGCAATTGTATGTTAATTGTTTTTCCCCTCAACAATATGATTCTAAATTCAACCCAGATTGTTGCATATGCTTGCATGTAGCAGTAGTTTCTTTGCTATATGCTGGTAATATCCCTTAGTGTGACGGTTCGGCCCTTTTATTTCCCAGATTTTATTATTGCAAACAATGATGGTATAAACATTCTTATGCATAGCTTAGGACACAAAAATGCAAGAACTTTTTTAGAGCACAGCATATGCCTGAGAGAATGTTTTCAACTATTTTATAGTTATAATAACTGCTTTAAAATCTATTTCTGATAATTGTAACATTTTGGTCATCGAGGGGTTGACAGTTTTTGATTTTGTTTTTCTTTCAGAGTCGATCATATTTTTTAATTCTTCGTAAATTGCATAATTGAGGTTTTTATCCTGGACAACTTGAATGTTATGTTGCATCAGCTCTGAGTCCTGTTAAAAACCAGAAACGTTCATTTATTTTATTTTATTTTAGGAGGCAATCAGTCCAATTTGATTCAGATTAGAAGTTCAGTCTCATCTTCTGTGGGTGCTGGTTCCGTGTCAGGTCAGTTTTCAGAGGCTTTTCTTTGTTTTGATCCTGTCCTATATATACCAGTACAGCACTCAGAGATTATTTTGGAACTTAACCAGTAGTTGGAATTGTAGTTTAGTTCACATATATTTTGCTATGCATCTTTATGTCCTGCAGGTGCTGAGTTTAGGGTGAACACAGAGCTTATGTGGTTTCACACACAGAATTATGGGTCCTCTTTTCCTGGCCCTCTTGCCAGACATTAGAGGTTTCTCTTGGAGTTTCAGCTGCCTGCACAGCTATAGCAGCTGACTGAGGTCCACACTTGGCAAAGAGGTGAGAAGAGGGAGGAAAAAAATTTGGATTACCTCTATGCTCTTCGGACCACGGAGGCCCACTTTCCCATTTCTCTTGTGTAGATAGATAGGGTTTCTCTTGGGGTTAGAGCTGTCTAAGCCCAGGCCTTAACTACTAGGCTAGAATGATGGTTTTTGGTGCTGGAACTGTCCAATCTCAGGCCTGCACTCCCAGGTAAAAGGCCAGAGGGGAAAAGGATGGAGAAAAAGCCAGGAATTTCCCACAAACTTTGGCTCACAGAAGCCCCCTTCCACCATTCAACTGGCTAGAAATATGTTGTTGTTTTTTTTAGTTCTCAGATTTCCTGCCTGTGCTGCCATCAGTGTCAGTAGGTGCCAGGGCTCAGGTCAAAGCTGTAAGAGAAAACAGGCAAAACACGGGACATTTCTCCCAAGTTTTGATTCTCCTCAATCTGTCTGTTTTTGTATTCTTTTCAGAGTCCCCAGGTATTTGCTTTTTGTATTTTGCCTGAGCTTTCAGTTGTAATCAATAGGAAAGTAGTCTTATTGCATTTTGGCTGGAGTTACTTACCAATACATATCCATCAGCATGATTAAATGAAAAATTCAGGCAATACCAAGTGTGGGAGAGAGTATGGAGAAACTAGTATTCTTACATACTGCTAGTGGAAATGTCAACTGATACATATGTTTTGGAAAATATTTGCAAGAATTTATTAAATTTGAATATATACAAACCTGAACTATTACTCCTAAGTACATTCCCAACAGAAATGCACATAAGTTCACCAAAAATGTGTATAATAATGTTAATCACTGCACTATTTACTATAGTCCCAAACTAGAAGTTTCCAAATACTTATGAATAAATAAACCTGGTAAATAAATGGTTCTATAGTCACACAGTGGAATACTATATACAATATGAGAAAAAACAAATTGCAACCACATTGAACCGTATGGATGTGACTCACAAATACAATATTTAATTGAAAAAGCCAGTCAAACTAGTACATACTTTATGATTCCATGCATGTGAAGTTCAAAAGCAGCTAAAACTAATCTAGGATAATGTTTACTAGGGAGTGGGGAGGACATAGTGACTAGAAGGACACACAAGGGACCTTTGAGAGTCCTAATAATATTCTTTGTCATAATCTGGGTTCTTTGCCCTCTAAAAATTCATTGAGCTGTATGCTGTTAACCGAAAAATAAAGGCCAAAGGGAGAGGCAACAAGTGTTTATCTGAGATCAAATAATAGCTACTTGGGAAACACTGTTTCAGGCTGAAACTCGGGTAGTATTCTGATTATGAGGCGAAGGCAAAGAGGTTTTATGAGAAAAGGAAGGAGGAAATTACATGAATAAAAGGGTGAAGTTTCTATTTATGCTAACAAGCTAAGTTATTCTTTAGCTGTACATGGCTATTTACTGGTTCTGAAGAATGTCTTAAATCATGAGTTCTTGTAATCAGGAGGTCTGCTTTCCTGTTACTTTTACAAACAGTTGTTGGGAAGGCAGTGTTGCTCTGGCTCAGCCTAAAGGTGATTTTGCCCAGTTCAAACTTTCCAAGGTTCCTCTGGAATGGCTGCCCAGACTCATTAAAATACTTTTTATAACACTTAGGGTTTGGGTATTATTTTCAACTTCAGTAAGAAGTTTAAAAAACAAATACTTAAATATACTCATCTCATCATATCTCACCAATCTTCTCATTCAATAAATACTTGCTAAATATTATACCAACTTCAGGGCAAAGGCAGTAATCTCGACCTGAGTATCGTTTATACCTGGGTACCTTCTGACTCTAAAGGCGAGTGAGGTTTCTTACAGTTGTGATGTGATGCATCTGCCCAGGGCTCCTTGTTTGTCCTCACCACTGGGACTGTGCATGGAATGCAGGGCTGCAGTCAACATTAAAAGGGTCACATTGTACCAATGCAGCAAGGCTTACACAGTTCAAGAGAAGACATGATTGGGAGATACGTTGTTTTATGTTAATGCTTTACATGCTATAAGTATTTGCTATAAAATTCTAAATGATAAATTTAACATGACCATAAAACAGATTAGTTCTTTACATTTTTCTGCATGCTCTGGGTAACACTTCAATTTGTGGTCATATCAACAAAGCACATTAACAACATAATAGAGTCACTATTGGAAGCCACTACTGATGGGCAGCACTATGGATGTTGCTATGAGATGAGTAATGAGATAATCAGCATTAAATTAATGGCATTAGAGAAATGCAGAGACAAGAAGATCTATAGTGTTTCAATTAAAAATGCTCCAAAAATTTTTTTTCCAAAGAGCCATAGCATTGTGAATAATAACAGGGTTGCTACCTTTTCCTTGCAATAGGATATATGAAATTAACCAGGAATGGTATCTTTAACCATCAATAACACAAAGAAATGGATCCTGGAAACCAAGAAAATTTTTCTTGTGCACTGATCAGACATCTGTGTTAGTACCCCTTTCTTGCCCCGAAACTGATCAATGTATCACTACACTTCACATGGGCCCATGATTTTTGTTAATTACTTTTATAATCAAATTGTTGCTATGGATAGCTTCTACATTACCCTAAATATTCCCCCCAGGACCTTGTATATCCTGGAGGCAACTCTGGACAGAAGATAGTGTTACTCTAGCATCCATGGTCATATCTCTCTTCCATGCAAGAGATTCTGAACAAATCTTATAGCTCCCCCTTTGTATTTCCAGACAAAGGCTCTGGTTGTGCTAGCTTGGGTCAGATTCAATCAGCCATGTCGGGTGTAATATACAACCGTGACTGCTAGGAGGCACCCCTGTGGGAAAAGGGTAGCATTGGAGAAAAAACAGTTCGTTCCTGTATTAGTTTTCCAGTGCTATGTAACAAATTACCACCAGTTTAGCAGCTTAAAGCAACACTTTTTTATTACCTCTCAGTTTCTGTGGGTCAGAAGTCTGAGGATGGCTTATTTTCTGCTTAGGGTCTCATCAGACAGCAACCCAGTTATTGGCTGAGGTTGCAATTCCATCTGAGGCTCAGTGTCATCTTTCAAGCTCATTCAGATTTTTGATAGAATTCAGTTCCTTGCAGTCGGAGAACTGAGGTCCCTGTTTTCTTGCCAGATGTCAGCCAGGGCTTTCTCTCATTTCCTAGAGACTGCTCTCAGGTCCTAATCATACGGCCCTCTCATAGCAAGTTTACTTCTCCACATTCTGCAGGAGAATTTCTCTACAGTTTGTTCCTGCTGCTGCTGCTGCTACCATTACAATTGCTGTTACTATCACCACCACCACACCATGAGAGTAATCTTTTCTTTTTTAATTAAATATTTATTGTTCAGATTATTACAGTGATTCCTCTTTTTTCCTCCCATAGCTTCCCTCCACCTGGTTCCCACCCGACCTTTTCCCTTACAACTCCCACCACTGTCTTCATCCATAGGTGTATGATATTTGTCCAGTTTCTTCCTGCACCTCCTCTTCCCCTCCACCTGAGAATTGTCAGTCCACTCCATTTCTATGCCCCTGATTCTATTATATTAACCAGTTTATTCTGTTCATCAGATTTTTTATTCACTTGATTTTTAGATTCACTTGTTGATAGGTATATATTTGTTGTCACTTTGTTGTTCATAATTTTTATCTTTACCATTTTCTTCTTCTTCCTCTTCTTAAAGGATATCTTTCACCATTTCATATAATACTGGTTTGGTGGTGATGAACTCCTTTAGCTTTTTCTTATCTGTGAAGCTCTTTATCTGACCTTCAATTCTGAATGATAGCTTTGCTGGGTAAAGTAACCTTGGTTGTAGGTTCTTGCTATTCAACACTTTGAATATTTCTTGCCAGTCCCTTCTGGCCTGCATAGTTTCTGTTGGGAAATCAGTTGACAGTCATATGGGTACTCCCTTGTAGGTAACTAACTGTTTTCTTCTTGCTGCTTTTAAGATTCTCTCTTTGTCTTTTGCTCTTGGCATTTTAATTATGATGTGTCTTGGTGTGGTCCTCTTTGGATTACTTTTGTTTGGGATTCTCTGTGATTTCTGGACTTGTAAGTCTATTTCTTTCACCAGGTAGGGGAAGTTTTCTGTCATTATTTCTTCAAATAGGTTTTCAGTATCTTGCTCACTTTCTTCTTCTGGTACCCCTATAATTCTGATGTTGGTACGCTTGAAGTTGTCCCAGAGGCTCCTTACACTATCTTCATATTTTTGGATTCTTTTTTATTTTGCTTTTCTGGTTGGGTGTTTTTTACTTCTTTGCTTCTTCATATTTCAAATCTTTGACTTGATTCTTGTGATCCTCTAGTCTGCTGTAGGATCTCTGTATAATATTGTTTATTTCAGTCAGTGTATGCTTAATCTCTAGTTGGTCCTTTTTCATATCCTCGAGGGTCTCACTAGATTTATTGAGGGTGTCGCTAAATTTATCGGCAGTTCCTAGAAAATTCCTGAAAAACCTTAAAACTGTGGTTTTGAATTCTGTATCCAGTAGTTTACTTTCCTCCATTTCTGTCATTTGTGATTTGTCTCTTTGTCTCTGCATTTTGGCTGCTTCCCTGTGTTGATAGGGTGGCTTTCTGTGCTAGGTGTCCTGTAGGGCCCAGTGGCTCAG
Organism: Murina feae; assembly: GCA_004026665.1. Taxonomy (NCBI): domain Eukaryota; kingdom Metazoa; phylum Chordata; class Mammalia; order Chiroptera; family Vespertilionidae; genus Murina; species Murina feae. Next base: position 30,823 of record PVJC01015416.1, read on the forward strand.
CCTCCCCAATTACCTGAGGTGGACACTCTTGGTGCACCCCTTTGGGGGCTTTGTACATAGTCTTGTTGTAGTTAAGCCTTGATTGTTGTAGGTATCACTGGGAGGAATTGACCGCGAGGCCACGTGGCTGTAAGAATCAGCTGTATCTACGGTGGGAGAACTTCAGTGCTGGAGACATCCTTATGGGGCAAGACTTGCTTCAGTGGGGCTTTGGTGTTCACTGAGTCTTCCCCCTGAGTGTGTCCCTTATGGATCTGAGGAGTTGTAATCTGGATGGTCCCACTCTGACCACTGGGTACACTGGCACTTGGATCTCTAAGGAGGTACTAATTTAGCCTCTGCCTGAGGCTACCCAACAGGAGCCATGGAGAGATCTGCAGATTCCTCTTTTTTGTTTGGGGTTTGGAGGTGCCCAGATGAAACCCAGCTGTAAAGCAATGCAGGCTGCTGTGGGGCCTTAGGCCTTCTTTTGGATGTTCTGGGTCTGTCTGACCCAGCTGCAGTTTGTTAGGTTATTGTAGATTGCAAAGGGCCAGGCCTTTCCTATGCAAAAGCCTCTGCTGGAAGCTTGGGTGGGGCAGGATCTCAGGAAATCAAAAGGGCAGAGCAAACAGCTATGGCTGATCCTCGGCTCTGCCCTAAGAAGCTCCGGGTCTCTGTCCCGAGTTAATCACTGCAAGCACCGCTGAGAGAAAGCCGCTCTGGAGTTTCCCTCAATGCCAAATAGTCCAGTTTCTCCCCGTATGAGTCTGGGTCCCCAGAAACTCGCCCGGAACTGGAGTTCAGAGCCATCAGGAGCTTGTGCCTCCCTCCGGATTGAAAAAGACAACCTCGTCCTCAGTTGCCAGCCCTTTCCACATGAGCCTCCGTACCTCTGCACTTTACTTCTGCACCTCTTCTGAGTCTCAATGTGCTGTTCTCTTCCCTTCTAGTTGTAGAATTTCCACTCAGCCAGCCTTCCTGTGGTTCTGGGTTGTGTCCGTTTTTTCTTTTCATTCTATATTTGAACTGGTTGTGCAAGGCAGCAATTTCAGGTGTTTACCTATGCCGCTGTCTTGTTTCCTCCCATGAGAGTAATCTTATATAACGTAATGAAATCATGAAAAGATGATTCCATCACCTTAGCTGTGTAATGTAACCTACTCAAAGGGGTGACATTCCATTATGTTCACAGGTCCTGCCCACACTCAACGGGAGGTTTCAGCATAAGGGGCAGGAATCTTAAAAGACATCTTAAAATTCTACCTACCCTGGCTATTGAATAGACAGATACTTCAAGAGTTGGCCACTATAGTTGTCACTCTCTCAAAGCATTGAGAAATTCTTAATCTTATTAACTGTCCTTTAATCCAATCCCCTCCTGGCTTGTCCTCACCTCCATGTTCACCTTTTTCTCTTTGACATTCTTTTAAGAACAAAATGAGTTTATTATAGTGCTTGGGATATTTGTGTGGATATTTGTAGACACTCTGGTCTCATGTCCCCCGAATATTCATCTCTGAGAATATTTGATTCTTTCTACAATTAAAACTAAATGTGCTAAAAGAAGTGAGAAAAAAATTATTAAGCATTGTTTACTTAATACATTTCACAATTTGACATTCTTAGAAATTCAGTGGATTAAAAAATGTGAGTTTATATACATACATGCTTTACAAATCTCCTACAACTTAAATGTTCTTTTTGTTCTGTGCAAACCATTAATAGGAGATTTTGCCACCTGGTGTTTCAGAGTCCTTTATAAATTAATTATAGTATTTAGCAGCTATGAGGGAGTGAGGAAGTCTATTTAGGTCAAGATGCCTGGCCCTGCTGGAGACTGAAAGGCAAAGCATATGTAAGGTGTCAGCATGTATAATGTGCCAGCAGTGCTTTCTTCGGCACATATGTTAAAAAAATGAAAATACTGAGATTATATGCAAATCTTTGGGAAAAATGATTATAATTTGAAAAAATTTCATTGAAATTTGCCATCAATGTATGGCAAAGATAAAAATTGTAGCTGACACATGACTTCACATACATGTTCCATGCCACAGAAGGAATGGATGCTTGATGCTGACAGCACATTCATTCATTCACTTGTTCAACAGGAAAGGGCTAGATATCACAGCTGTGAAGACAATATCGTAGCCTCTTTCTTTAAGGAGCTCGCAGAGTGTTGGTGAATGCAGATGTGAAAGAGATGGTTAGAAAGCAGTGTCATTAACTAGAGGATATTATGGGTGTTCCCAGGAGGAACAACTCTCCCAGTTCATGGGTGGGGAAGGGAAATGTATCAGGTTATTTCATCACCAGTAACAAAACTGGTTAACAAGTCTGGTTAAATTTTATCCTTTAGGCCTGGGACAAGGGTGAGGCAAGTCATAAGAGGTGTGAAATTTAAGGAGGCACTCTCAGGTGCTCAGCCAGAAGGTGTCACCTGAGCGTGAGTGGCTCCTTAAATTTTGTATATTAGATCTCTGGCTTACCCTAGCCCTGACCCAGTTTATTCCTTCAGTCTAGGGAGAAAAAAAGGAGGTAACCTCAAATGGGTGATCTGATCAAAATTCCTAACTGGGCAGGTCAGGGTGGGTAGTCATGCCCCAGGCATATAACTTTTTAGTAAAAGGTTTATCTTTGCCTTAAGCAAGCCTTGTGTATTGTTTCTGAGCTTCTAGGTTATCTCAAGTTTGAAATAAATTACCCTCAAGACCGCACATAATCTTAACTATCCTTTAATCTAATCCCCTCCTTGTTTCTCTCCCTTGTCCACATAATCTTCCTTACATTATGTCCTTAATTTCAAATGCATAAAAGAAACTGAAAAACTATTATTCTCTGGAGCATTTGAGATCTTGTTCCCTGGCATATGTTGTCAGTTTGGCTCTTATAAAAACCATAGGTTTGGACATTTCTCATGTTGACAAGTCCTACCATTAGTCAAAATCTTCTTGTTTTTCTTTGTTTTAGTTTTCTTTCCAATGAAAAACGGTTGAGAAACTCATTCACACTCATGTAAATAACTAAAAACAATTTAAAGTATACATTCTTTTAAAGAAAAATTTCAGTTTAGCAGAAATCAAGTCTTTAAACCATGATTCAAAAACTGAATTGTGCCCGGCTAACATGGCTCTTGTAGAGCATCAACCTATGAACCAGAAGGTCAGGGTTCCATTCCCAGTCAGGACGCATGCCCAGGTTGTGGGCTTGATCCTCATTGGGCGTTGTGCAGGAGGCAGCTGATCAATGATTCTTTCATCATTGATGTTTCTATCTCTCTCCCTCTTCCTTCCTCTCTGAAATCAATAAAAATATATTTAAAAACAAACAAAAAGCTGAATTGTTTGCAGGGACCACCAGACAGTAGCATAAATGAAGCGGCCTGTGCAAGGCTCTAGGCAATGAGGGAGATTATGAAGACCTTCAGTGAATTGCTTGGCTTGCCCTTCTCCTTTGCTAGTGGGGTTCTTGGGTGCCTCTGCAATAAACATTTCCAGAGGCCCCCATGGGAGGATAAGATGTGGTAGAAAGCTTTACTTGTGTGGAATTACATCTCTGGGTATCAAAAATTCCTTTACCTTTAAACATTCCTGGAAAAATGTGCAGCTGGGGAGTCAGCAGAGCTGAAAGCAAAGCCAGTATCCAGAATTTTTGTTCCATAGTGGCGCTGAGTCTGGCACAGCATCAGGCTAGTGCCAGTCCATCAGTCAATTGTGTGTGGGGTCCTCATGGCTGTGGGCCATGTGGTCAATTGTGGAGTGTGAGAGCCTGGAAGCCAGGAGTTAGGCACCAGTGGCAAGAGGGAAACTCCTTTTTTAGGAGCTTATGTACCTCAGATTTCACTCCCTTACAGTAGCCACACCTACTCTGGCCAATGACCGTTTCCTAGAAGTGACTGACAAATAAGTACCTTTCCTATTTCACCCAGACTTTACTGGGCATGATTTCTGTTATTTTCAATCATGAATTCTGACCCATATAGCTGGAATTTGGTATGGGCCAGACTGGAAGGAGGGCCTGGGAGCTCAGGAACAAACAAGCCTGCTAGAATAGTCCTCAGATAAGAATCAGATGAGAGGAGAAACAAGATGGCGGCATAGGGTAGACACCGTATATGCAGCTGTGAACAACTATTTCAGAAAAACCACGAAAAGAACACACGGACACCACTCGCACCCACAGGACGGCTGGCTGAGTGAAAATCCTACAACTAGAGAAGAGTCTGAGACTCAGAGGAGCAGCAGAAGCAAAGTACAGAGGTACGGAGGCGCGCACGGGCTC
>PVJC01015417.1:0-18013 GCA_004026665.1 Murina feae
CCGCGCGTGGACACATGCGTGGCCGGGGCCCGGGGCGGCGCGCACGCGGGATGAGTGTGCGGGGCTCGGTCCCCGGTGCGCGCCGCCTCGGCCCCAGCCCCCGCCGGCGCAGGCGCCCAGCAGTCTCGGTGGCGGGGCCGGGGGGAGGGGGCAGGGGCCCGAGGAGGGGAGCGGCCGGCGAGCCTGGAGGCCCGGGACGTGCCGGCGGGAAGGGGCCGCCCCGCTGGCGCGCACGTGCTGCCGGGAGGCCCTGGAGGGGGGGCGGGGGCGGGGGGCCCCGGAGGGCGCGGGGGGCGGGGTGCGGATGAGTCAGCCTCGGGCCGGGCGCAGGGCTGCTGGCGGGCGGCCAGCGCGTTGTTTGCAGCGAGGGGAGGTCCCAGCTCTGCCCGAGGAGCTTGCGAAACTGGGGAGCGGAGAAGGGGGCCGGGGGGGGGGGGGGGGGGGGGGGGGGGGGGGGGGGGGGGGGGGGGGGGGGGGGGGGGGGGGGGGGGGGGGGGGATTGGGCCCTGCAGGAGGGTGGTGGTCAGCGCCCGAGTTGCCCCCGAGCTGGGAGGCATTGGCCTTGGTCGGGCCTGGTGCTCAGCGTGGGGGAGGCCGGCTTTCTGCCCTCCACCCTGACATCGGGCCTCTCCACCCCGGGCTCCGCGTGCCCCATGCCCCGCAGCCCCCAGTTGTGGTTGGGGGTCTTTGGAGCGATTGGGAGGCCTGAACCAGTGCACTCCCACGTGACCGGTGAGCCAGCCTGTGGCCCTTGCAGTGCTGCCCGGCAGGAGTTTCAAGGCACAGCAAGGCCGGCCTCGTACCCTCAGACCTGCTCCCTTCCCGCCCTGCACAAGAGCTGAGTCGGCAGGAGGTTCTGCTGGGGCGGCTGCCGCAGGCTGACCTGGTCACCCGCACTTGCGCAGTGGATGGTGACCAGCCCTGCCCTGGGGGAGTAGCCCCCACCGCTCCCACCTCAGCCGTGCCCCCATCCGGACACTCCACCAGGTCCTCTGACCCCCGGGCCTCACGCTCCCAGACTTGGGAAGCAAGAGCCAGCGTGGAATTTGGCCCCGTGCAGCTGCTTCCCAGTGCTGGGTGCTGCAGATGGTCCCAGGGTGTGGGGTGGGACCCTCGGGGACACCCCCAGTACCCACCTTCCACCAAGATCTGCCCCTGGGCTCCCTGCCCGCCAGTCTGGCCGGGAGCCTGGGTCCATTTGGTGATGGCAGTGGGTCAGAGTTACAGCCACCTCTGCCCACCCTGGGGGATTTCGGGGTGGAGGAGGCAGGGCAGGGAACTGAGCACACTCTGTACCCTGAACCCTGCGTCTTCACTCTTGTCCTGGAGGAGCTGGCGTCCTCCTCCCCACGAGGCTTGGAAGGGACCCTCCCCGCTGCCGGGCTGAGCCTGTGCCCGTGAGCTGCCTCCATCCCACCTCACCCCAGCGCATGAGCCTGCAGCGTGGGGCCCACCCCTGCCTGTTTGGGGGCTGGGAGGCCTCGTTCTCTGTGCCTCTTTGTTTCTTGAATCACTCGCCGGTGCTTTCTGGAGGTTGGCCTCAGAGGTCAGCAGCCCTTGTGTGTGAGTGAAGGGGGGCCGTAGGGGGCAGTGGCCTGCAGAGAGCTGCCTGCCCCCTTTGCTTCCTGCCCCTGTTGACCTGGGGGGCAGATGGGGGCCTGTGGGGTGTTCTGGGCACACTGTGGACATGCGTCTCCCCCTCACAGGTACCCCCTGTACCAGCTGGGCAACCCTCAGCTCCGCGTCTTTCGCACCAACTTCTTCATTCAGCTGGTGCGGCCTGGCACCGCCCAGCCCGAGGACACCGTGCAGTTCCGGATCCCCATGCAGTGAGTCCGCAGGGACGGGGCGAGGCGAGGCTTCCTCCCGCCTTGGAAAGCCCTGCAGGCAGCCCCACAAGGCTCTGGCCAGCCCCCTGCACCTGGGGAAGCTGGGGGCGAGCCGGAGGGGCTTCTCTCCTGCCCCTCCTGCCGAATCGAGTCACTGCTCTGCCCCAGAGGCTGGGCCTGGTCCCCAGAGCAGCTCCTCCAGGTGGCTCCTCCGTGGGAGCTGGCAGGGGCAGGAGAGGCTGGGGCCCGAGTTTCAGGTGCATTCAAGGCGCAAAGGGAACGGGCCTCACCCACCAAGGACAGTCACTTTCTGCGAGTGCCGGTCAGGACCTCGAGGTGGGGTGGCAGCCGTGGACGGGGCCACCCCAGGGCTGGACGCTGGGCCGACTGGACTCCCAGCAGCCAGGGGGCACTCGCAGACCGCCACTTCCCTCGGGAGCGTTCCCCTCAGTGAGGCCTCTGGGCCTCTCGTGAGCGTGGGCTTATGGAGGGCGAGTGAGACTGACCTGGGGCCTGGGGCCTGGTCCCTCCATCACCCCCACACTGACGTGGCAGCGGGAGTGATGGGCGGGGTCCGGCCCGGCCGTGGCTTCTCCCTGATGTGGCCGAGGAGGCCGTACCCGACTCTCACCCCTAAGGCTGGGCTGCTGTTCGCCTGCCCACTCCCACGTCCCTGTCCTCCTTCCCCCAGGATGACCAGGGTGGACCTGAGGAACTACCTGGAGCGCATTTACAGCGTGCCCGTGGCCACCGTACGCACCAGGGTGCAGCATGGTGGGTGCCTGGCGGGGCTGCTCCCTGTTGCATGTATAGGATCACCCCCATCCCCTACCCTCTGTGCCACTGACTACCTCGCCCTTGCAGCCACTCCGTGGGTCTAGTTCTTGGCACAGGGCACCGGGCTGACCTCCAGGATCACATTCCCACAGGCAGAGCTGGGTCTGGGCCCGGGTCTGAGCAGAGCTGGTGGCCGGCCCCACAGGCCCCTTGGAGTGCTTCACCCCTTCGCCTGCCCCGTTCCTCCCCGGGGACCTGAAGGCCTCCGATCTGAGGAAAGGAGCCAGCGGGAGCCGCTGTGCTGACCAAGAAGCCCTGTGCTGGGGGTTTTAGCCACGTCGGGGTTTTAGCAGAGAGGGGTCTGGCTCACACCCCCAGCACAGCCCGCAGATTGCGCGTCCGCCTTGGGGTGTGCCCTGCCGGCCCCCGTGCCCCCGGTCTCTCAGGTCCGTCTCTTTAGAAAGTGGGTGCCTGGGTGAGGGCTGGTCGTCAAGGGTTTCTCCCCCCACAGGTTCCAACAGGAAGAGAGACCATAGGAACGTCAGGGTGAAGAAGCCAGACTTCAAGGCAGCCTACGTGCAGCTGGTGAGTGCGTGCCTGGCGGCAGGGGCCACAAGGGGAGGGAAGCGGGGGTGCCATGACCGGCTGTGACCTCTCGGGGGGGAGGGCAGGGGGCAGCCCTGTTTGTGCAGCAGCCATTGCCTGGGGCCCAGGAAGGCCTTGAGGGGCAGATCTCAAGGTCCACTGCCCTTTGCTCTAATCCACAACAAGACCCGTGAGGAGCTGGGGTTCAAAGCACAGTTAAGCTGGTGGGAGGGGACGTCGGGTCGGGCCACTTTGGAGCTTCTCGGGGCCACCCTTGTCGAGCCTTTGAACTTTGAACACGCTGTGGGCAGAGCAGGCCCACCCAGGCCCGGGGATTTAGGCTCTGACACAAACCAGACCATGCTGAGCCTCAGAGCTGAGGCCTCGGGGGGCCTGTGCTGGGACGGCTCCCAGGAGGGAGGGAGCCCCGCCACGGGGCCCATCCCTGTGGGGGCCCCAGCCCAGAGTCCTCCCTCCCACGTTGGGTTGTGGGTGCTTGCACAGTCCCCAGGTTCCCCCTGCGGCTCCTGCCTGGCCAGGGGGATCCAGCCACTCAAGCCTTACTGACCGAGCCCAGGGCTGCAGACAGACGCTCTCCCGCGCCCCTCTCCGCCTCTCCCATGACGGCCCCAGGCTGGCCGCCTGCTCAGAGGTTGTGCGTTTCCCTGACCCCCAAGGCTGCGAGGTCCCGGGCAGGGTCACCCTCGTCACTAGGTGGGCACCTCCCAGGTCAGGCCTGCTCGCTGGGTCCGTGAGCTGCCCCCGCTGTTTGAACCTCCAGTTTGCCGTTTCTGTGTCAGCTCCGCGTGGAGCCGGGGCGCCGGCCGCTAGATGGCAGTAGCGTTGTGGCGAAGCCCGGCGCAGGCCTGGCTGCTCTGGGAGCCCTTGGTGAGGAGACCCGGTCCGCGTGGCAGCTTTTCTGAAAAACAGTCGCAGCTGTTGTCCTAAACGGGGCCCCCGTAATTATTTGGCCTAATATTTGCCGTGCATAAAATCAGCCCGCGTGGGGCGGGGGCGGGGGGGGGGGCGCCGCTGGCCTCATAAAGACGCCTGTGTCCTCTGTGCCGGCCAGGCCATCCGTCTCTGTCACGGCGGTGGGTGGGCAGCCCGTATGTCCACATGCGCCACGAGGCCCTTCACAGGAGAGCTACAGTTACAAGTGGCTTTTGAGTCATCCGAGCCTCGCATTCTTGCCTGGGCCCCCACCCCCAACCCCCACTCATGAAAACCGAACTGAGCACTTAGATCTGGGGTCTGCAGCTGCCGCGCCGACGCCTTTGTGAGCCCTAGGCAGCAACACACACAGGCCGCCCCAGTGGGATCCCAGGGTCCCTGACGGGCACAGCCCCTGCTGCTCCAGATTATACTTGTGAAGCCCCCAACCCACCCCAGGGCCTGCAGAGCTTTGCACAGCCTGCAACACGGTGGGGGGGGGGGCGCCGTGCCTCCGAAGGGGTTCCTCCTCTGTCCAGTCCCCCACAGTGGGGGCCCCGGCTGCAGCCGCCCATCCTCTCCGGCCTGTCCCTTCGGGCCTCCCCTCAGGGCTTCTAAACACGGAGCTTTTAGAAAGCACACAGAGGGTCAATCAGAAAGACAAATCGAGGCACCAGATTTATTTGGAGTCGGAGGCTGTGGAAAAGCCGGTCCCACCGGGTGGGAGACCCACATGCTTTGCTCCTCTGACAACCTGATAAACATCTCTCCGGCCCCAAGTCCAGCTCCAGTGAGGGCCTCGGTGGCCCACACAACAAACAGAGGCTGACCTGCCGCGGGGCCTGCTTGTTGACACAGCGCGCAGGAATGAACGGCCCGCCAGTGCTGCGGGCCCTGCGGGCGGCGGGCAGGCAGGCGGGCGGGCGGGCGCAGGTTTGCAGACAATGGCCCGGCTCTGCGCTCCGGCTCCGGGTGCCCCTGGGCTGGTCCCCTCACTTCATGGCCTCCTCCTGCTTCCTGTACTTTTCCGCAGTCAGGTGGCCCTCTCCTCTGCAGGGTGCAGGGGCTTGTGAATTCTCAGGAAAGGGGGCCGCTGTCGGCGCCACACACCGTCGCTGGTGAGGGACAGAATTCCTTTCACCGAGCCCCTGTCCTCTCCCGAGCTGTATCAAACTGCCATCTTTGTATTCACATTTAAAATGTCATTTTGGGTTTCCCCCACCTCAGAAAACCAGCAGGATCACCTCGATCTATTAAACATGCCCCCCTGCTCTGAGCAGTCAGCCTTGCATGTAAATTGTTGCCCTTTGGTATTTTAAAAAAGAAAAAAAGAAAGGTTTTGAAACGTGTAAGATAATCCTCCCGCGGGCTGGCCACCACCGCGCCGCGTGACCCGAATGCACGAACCTCACGTTCTCGGGGGGCACATGGGCCGGGTCAGCCTGTCCTTGGCTGCAGCTCACAATCCAGATTTCTTTGCAAAACAAGGGTCTGCAAGAACCAAGCACGCTTTACTGATTTCATGACTAGAATTTCCCAGATAACGGGCCCCACTCCCTACCTGTCTGGGGTGCCCTCTTCTCCCATCCATGACCAGGGACTTGGGGGCTGACTCACCGGCACTAGGCCTGGGGGTCCGGGGGGCCTGGGGGCTGTGTGTGAGATGGGAGAGCTGGGCCGAGGCCGTGCGGGCTGCTGCCCCACGCTTTCCTTCCTCTGCGGCTCTGCTGAGAGGGGTGTCCTCAGTGGGGTGGAGGCCGTCAGGGATTTTGGGTGGAAAGGGTTTCAGGCAACACCACACACGGTGAAGCCGTGTTCGCCTGAACCTCCCTCCAGGCCCGCTCCCCCAGGCGGCCCGCAGCTACCTCTCACAAGACTCGTGGGTAGAGTCACAGGGCCTCATTGTGGGTCAGACAGAAACGGGAGCCCTGCCGACTCGAGTGGGCAGGTGGATGGGGAGGTGGGAAGGTCCTGTCCACGTGGCTGGTGGCCCTGCCGCCTCGAGGCGCCGGCCGGCTGCAGCCTCTTCCCTCTCCCTTCCCCGCGCAGGCACACGGACAGACCTTCACGTTCCCAGATCTCTTCCCTGAGAAGAAGCTGAGCCCCAAAGACAGCTCCACGGAGGACGACCTCCAGGCGCTGCTGGAGGAGCAGCGCCAGAGGCAGCGCCAGGACCCCCGGCAGGGCGGCGTCCCCCAGTGGTTCGGCCTGTGATGGCCACACGGCGCAGGGCCGGCCGCCTAAATAAATAAAAGCGCCAAGCACTAAGCACCCTGGCTCGTCCCTCTGCTCCCCGGGGCCTCCCGCTGGTCCTGGGCACCCCACTCCCCGCCCTTGCGCACAGCAGCCCACAGTCACGTCTAGTTGGCCCCACGGTGCAGGGGCGAGGCCCGGACCCCCATGCAGTGGGAATGAGGTGCCCCTGGAAGTGCACCCAGAAACTAACTCTGAGTGTCCACACTGAGGAGCTGGCGTCTAGTGGGTTTGCAGAGGGGTTTCCAGGGGCAGGGGCAGGGAGCTGTCTAAGCTGGGTGGGTGAGTTCGAGTGGGCGGGGCTGTGAGGGACCTGCGTGTGTAGGAGACGCCACACAGAGCAGGGCCATGGAGCTGATGCAGGAGACTGACATGGCGACGGGTCTGGGAAGGGTGCTCGGCCCAGCGCCCCAGAGAGGAAGGGAGCGTGGTCTGGGGTCTCCCGTCCCTGAGTCGAGAGCGGAGAGCCCTGTAGACCCGCAACCCGTGGATGTGAGTGTCCAGGCCACCAGGGCCCCTGTGGCTCCTGCCTGGCTGCCTCGCTGCTGGTCTGAGCCTGAGCTCTGCCCTGAGCCCACAGGCAGCTGGCTGCCCCCTGCACTGGCCGCCTGGGAACCAGGACGGGAGTGGGGGGCCCCCGTCTGCATGCAGGGTTAGTGCTGAGGGGTCGAGCCTCGAGTTGGGCAGTGAGAGAATGGGCTACAATGCCGCCCGGTCTGCGCCCTACTCCTCCCCTGTGGGAGCTTCGGGGGAGACAGCATGGGCAGCTAGCTGGCTTGGCCACCTCCCTCCCCCACCCCTGACAGGATGGCAGCTCAGGCACCCCTCTGAGCCTGCAGGGTGAAGGTCCGGGCAAACTCTGCCCTTCAGTGTTGATTTAAAGTGATGGGAGGGTCCGGAAGTGAACTGGAGACCAGGCACTGGTGTTTTCCTTGGAGAAATGATTAGCGGGGCCCCGCGGCCCCCGGGACCCCAGCTCAAGGCTGGGAGGGGAATCTCATCCCTCACTGCGGCCCTTCCAGCCAGACGCCCCCACAGGCTCCTCCCTGAGCCTTGGCCTGCAGGCCCTCCCTGCTTGGGGGGTGGGAGTGGGGGGGAGGCCCCCCAACCTCAGGGTCCTCTGGCGCCCCAGGCCAGCAGGGCCCCTATGGGAATGCGGGGAGGGGGCGGGGGGAAGGGTCCCAGTGGCAGTGAGGCAGGGAATCCAGGAAGTGGGCCTTCAGCTGGGGTCCTGCTGGGCCGCACTCCAAGCAGGGGGCTGGGCAGGGAGGTCACCTCTGCCTGGAGACCGTGGACCCCTGCTTCTCTGTGATTCATTTTTCCCTTTTCTTTCTTAGCTGCCTCCCCACTGGGCCCCCCTGCTTGGGGACCCGAGGAGGGCCTCCCCACAAAACCCCCATGTGGCCCACACAGCCCATCTGCTCCTGCAGAGGGCCCAGTCCTGCTGGAAGTCCTAGCAGGGACCCCACCCGGTGCACCCGACTCCCCATGAATGCCTCTGGCTGGGGGCTGGGTGGGCAGCTCCTGGGGAAGAGGAAATGGCTGAGGCAGAGCAGAGCCTACAGCACTGCCCAGACCCCAGTGATGTCAAGGCAGAGTGCAGCCCGCAGCCCACAGAGCTGCCCAGGCCCCAGTGACGTCAAGGCAGAGTGCAGCCCGCAGCTCAGCCTGCAGCCCACAGAGCTGCCCAGACCCCAGTGATGTCAAGGCAGATCACAGCCCGCAGCTCAGCTCGCAGCCCGCAGAACTGCCCAGGCCCCAGTGATGTCTGTTATCAGCATGTGGGTGGTGCTTACTTGGTAGGAGGGAGAGAGACCCGGGCTGCAGGGACGGGGCTGTGGGGACTGAGGCCAGTGCCTCCCTCTCTGGGTGCCCTGGGCCCACTCCTCACATCTCAGTCTGTGATGATTGAGCTGCCGCAGGCCCGGCTCCCAGGCCACAGACACATCCAGATCCCAGTGCCCCAGGCAGGCCCAGCCGCCCAGGCCTCTGCAGAGTGGAAACCCACTGGCCAGTGTCTCCTCAGCCTCCGGTTTTCTCTCAAGGCCAGCGGAGTCCTCCCTGGGCCACCTCACGTTGTCCCCCCCCCCCCCCCCCCCCCCCCCCCCCCCCCCCCCCCCCCCCCGCTCAGCTGAGCCCCCTAAGTGACTCCCTGCAGGGGGTCCCCCACCCGCCCGGCCGGCCCCTCTGCCGAGAAAGAGCCTCAAGTCCCCTGTGAAGGTGTCCACTCCCCATTCCCCTCCTCCCTCAGGCCCAGCCTCAAGCAGGGACCCAGGTCAGCCCCCTCCCCTCCCCTCCAGGTCCTAAAAGAGCAGAAGCTAGAGAAGTCAGCACCTTGGGAGGGAGTGTGTCCGGGCTCGCTTCCCCCTCCCACCGGCCAGTGCGGTTGTCGTGAGTGAATGGAGAGTGAATGGGAACCAGGGCAGCTCCCCCAGCAGAGGGGGGGTTAGGAGTGGAGTCTGGCCTGGGCGGGATGTCCAAACAGGCAGGCAGCGAGGTGCTGGGTAGTGCTGGCACCTCTGCCACTGTCACCGTCACCACCCTCACAAACTGGGGGCCGGGCTCCTGCCTGGCTGGTGCAAGGCTGTGGCAGCCATCATGCCCGTCACGGGCAGGAAGGGCAGGTGTGGGCATTCATGTATCTTTTTTAAAAATATTTTTACTGATTTCAGAGAGGAAGGGAGAGGGAAAGAAAAGCATCCATGATGAGAGAGAATCACACATTGGCTGCCTCTGCACGCCCCACACTGGGGATCAAGCCCACAACCTGGGCCTGTGCCCTGACTGGGAATCGAACCCTGACCTCCTGGTTCATAGGTCAACACTCAACCACTGAGCCACACTGGCAGGGCTGTTTGCATCTTGTGTCAGTGGCTTTGAGATACTGCAACCAGAGCCTGCAGTCCCCGTGCCCTTGAAAGGGTGTCCTTCGATCGATGCCTGAGTCAGGGGCCTGTCCCCTTGATCCATTTCAGAGCATTCCCACGCTGCCCTGGCAGCAACCCTGCCCCCTGCCCAACCCACCCGGCCCGCTGCGACCTGCCGCCACTGCGTGGATTCAGGAGGTTCTGAGACACGGGCCACACGTGTGGCCTTGGGGGACCGGCCTCTCTCACTGCGCTGTGCCCTCCAGGCCTGTCCGCTTCGGGGCTGATGATTTTCCATGTCCGAGGGCCGTGTCCACATGGGCATGCATGGACTGCTTCCACCCCCCAGGCCACGTCACCCAAAAGGTCCCACCACGGCTGGAGCTGCCTGCCCTCCGTAGGCTGCGGAGAGGCGGGGTACACCCTCTACAGTCCCCAATCCCAAGGGTGCCCCGAAGCGGGTCCCTGAATGCCCACCTGGGTCAAGAGTTGGAGGGGGCCTCCACCTGTGTGGCTGCCCTGCGTTTCCTCCCCCTCCCCCATGCCCCTCTGAGTGCTGCACCCCAGTCCTGCTCCCCTCAGAGGACACAGCTATCACCCTCAGAAATCCTCTAGTGCCCAGGTGGGGTGGCCGGATTTGTGCAATCTACTCAAAAGTCCCTTTGGAGCAGAGAACCCCCCTTTGAGCTGTGCTGGGACCCCCTCCATGCCAAATAGTGTGTTCTGTACCTCTGCCGTGTGGGGGTGACCCACTGCGGGGACACCCCTCCATTCCTGCCAGCTCAGCACTCTGACCTCCCTGCTGCGCTTCCCCCCCCCCCCCCCCCCCCCCCCCCCCCCCCCCCCCCCCCCCCCCCCCCCCCCCCCCCCCCCCCCCGCCCCGGGCTCCGGGACACCTCTGCTTCCTGGGCAAAAGGGGCAAGAGCCTGGTCTCCATCCCAGGAACCTCTCTCAGATTTGCACCCAGCTCAGCTGGAGGCGCTGCACCCCACAGGGCTCAGCAAGATGCCTGTGGGGACGGGAGGGCCCCTGGCCTTGGAGGCAGCCGGCCCGGGACCCTCCCCTTGGGGTCCAGCAGTGACCTGCTCAGCATCTGTGTTCACTCCTCCCGGCTGAGATCACCCGCGGCCCCAAGCCCCCCAAATCACTTCATTATTTCTCTGTAAATAGGGCTTTTCCTAGTCAAAATAATCAGCATTTTTGTGTTGCTCCCACATCTGGCTTTGATTGGCCCCAGCCTCCTGGGGTGGATGCTGCAGCCCTGACGTGATGATGAGGGGAGAGGGGCGCCTGCCTTCCTGCCCGCACAGGCGGTGTGGGGGCGGCGGTCCTGCTCCCCTCACAGCTGCGCTCTGCAGAGTTGGGGGATGGGGACTCCCCTTCCATGGAGCTCCCAGGAATGCACGTGGGTTCTGTGCCCTGAAGAGACTTGGGGTTGGTTGCAAAGATCGGACAGGCGCCCACAACCCTCAGCAACTGAGGGTCAGCCCAAGGCCCCCGACGGGTGGCAGACGTCCCAGCTCCTGTGCCACTCACCCTGGGCAGGAGCGGGCAGCTCCCTCTCGCCCTCTGGGAGCTTGGCCATCCCCTCTCATCAAGAGCTGTACACAAGGAGGACTCCCTAAGTCCCCCCAGCCTTCTGCGTGGAGTCTGTGTCCTCTGCAGGGAGCAGAGCCTGGAGATCAGAGGTCAGGGAGGCTGGAGATGGCTGGTCTGTCGGTTCCAACAAGAACTCCCATCCTCCTTTCTTTCCCACATGGGCTTGTGCACATTAGTGCAACTCCACGGGCCCCGGAGAGGGTCCCTGAGGCAGCTCCCTGCTCAGCTTGGGGTGCCCAGTGGAAGGCCATGGGGATGGAGCACAGACCCTCTTCTCTAACCCCCTTTGCCAGCTGCCAGTCCCTTCAGCCCTACAGGCCCGTCTCCACGTCCCCGTGCCCTGGGCCTCCCTCTCCCCACCCCTCCTCCAGTCCTGTGACGATCTATGTGCGGCCAGGTTGGGGGGTGGCATGAGGAGGAGAGTGGCGAGCTGCTGCCTGGCACTGGAGTGGCTTCTGTGGCCCCTGTGAGTGCCCGGGCGCGGTCCCTGGGCACAGTTTCTAGGTGGCAGGCCTGGGCAGGTGTCCGGAGCTGCCCACTGCCTGCCCCGCGGGCAAAGCTTGAAGAGACTCCTGCATGGCTGGCCGGTGTGCTCAGTGGTTATTGTCGACCTATGAACCGGGAGGTCAGGTTCGACTCCCGGTCAGGTTGTGGGCTTGACCCCCCAGTGTGGGGCGTGCAGGAGGCAGCCAGTGGGTGATTCTCATCATTGATGTTTCTCTCTTTCCCTTTCTCTCTGAAGTAAAAAGAAAATTTAAAATATTTAAAACAAACAAAGAGACTCTGGAAAGTGTGAGGCTTGTGGGTGGTGCTTCCACAGTGGTGGCAGGCGCTCGTGGGGACCCTTGCTCCCCTCCCCTCACAGCTGTAGGCAGCCCCTCCCCATAGCTGGGGGTGGTGCCTCCCAGAAGCCTCTGCGGCAGGCCAGGGCAGGGGTGAAGCACTCCTTAAACAGAACAAGGTGCGGGCCTCATACCTCTGCTTTACGAAGTGTTTGGAATTCTGACGGCCAAGTAGCTGGATGCTCCCCACCAGGCTCTCCCTGGGACTTAGTGGCGGCTGGGCCCTCAGTAACTGTTATAAAACCCACGTCAGCCCCGCACGCACTGTGTGGTATCTGATTTGTAGCCGTCATAACCCACGCCTGCTGCCCGGGCAGGGGCGGCGGGAGCTGGCGCTGCAAAGGCCTCATGTCCCCGCTGGTGTGTGTGCATGTGCACGTGTCGGGGAGGGAGAGAAGGGTACCTCCAAAGAGTAGGGCTCCTGCAGTGCCATGCCCGCCTTGAGCCTGAAGCTGTCCCCTCCACCCACACCCCACTTGGTGCCTTGTCACTAAGCTGTGGCCGGACATCCTTGGGAGACAGAGGCCTGGTGGCGGTGCACCCTCTCCACTGGGCAACCCTGGGAAGTGGTCGGAGGCTGCTGATGGGCACTGCTGCCCAGCATGACTATCCAGCACTGGTGCTCAGAGAGTTCAAGGGTGATGGAGGAGGAAATGTCCGGCTGCCCGTGACAGGCCAAGGGCAGTGGCAGGCCACGCGGCCCTCCCAGCAGGGCCACTGCCTATGCACCCCTGAGCTGGTCCCAGTGACAGATGGTGGGGGCTCCTTTTCTCCTGCTGCTGCTTCACCCAACATCAGGCCTGGGAGGAGGCAGGTGACCCTAGACACCGGGGACCAGAGAGCCCCTGGCCTGGCCACGTCCTGCCAGGAACAGGACCAGTAATGTCCTCTTGGGCCCCGATTGGGACGAGAGCCCCCCAGGACCCAGCTCGGGCTGCCTGCTCTGGTGTGGTGTCTGGGTCATGCTCCCTGCGTGGGCCGGGGGCCTGAGGTGACAGTGTTGGCTCCTGTAGGGGCTGGTGATTAAAGGCTAGATCAGATCAAAGGACCATGGAAACAGGTCATTAGGGAGGCCCAGCCGGGGCAGGCAGACGGGAACGGGGGGCTCTGCTGGGAAGCCAGCCCCACCCCGGGACCCACATGCTTCCGTCAAAGTCGCCCGTGGGGCCAGGCCTTGGTGGGTGCGGCAGCCGTAAGGTTCCTGCCACTGTGGCTGTCCGAGGCCGGGCTGCGGTTTTGCAGCTGGAACACGGACCTCCAGGGGCCGTCGGGATCTGGGGGCTGAGGCCCTGTCTTCAGGTTAGGGTGACGGAGGCCGTCCCGGAGCAACTGTGAGGCCATGGGCTACAGCTTTGACTGTGTTTGTCTAAAATGCAGGCACCAGCCCTAGCCAGTTTGGCTCAGTGGATAGAGTGTCGGCCTGCGGACCAAAAGGTCCCAGGTTCAATTCCAGTCAAGGGCATGTATTGCAGGTACATCCCTAGTTGGGGGTATGTAGAAGGCAGCTGATCAGTGTTTCTAACTGTCTATCCCTCTCTCTTCCTCTCTGTAAAAAGTCAATAAAATATATACTTTTTAAAAATGCGGGCACCATATAGTCGAGACGAGACGGGTGGGGAAGGCTGCCGAGCTCCCTACGGCCACCCCCAGGATCCCAGTGCCAGATGCCCGCCCTCCTTGCCACCCCGATGTGTCCCAGTGCTGGGCAAGGCCTGGGGGCTCTGTCCACCACCATGCTCCACCCCCAGGTGGCCTGTTACATCCCGTGGCCCTGCTGGCTGTGGCACCCATCCTGGGACCCGGACAAGCTTCCTGCTGGCTGTGGCACCCATCCTGGGGCCCGGACAAGCTTCCTGCTGGCTGTGGCACCCATCCTGGGGCCCGAACAAGCTTCCTGCTGGCTGTGGCACCCATCCTGGGGCCCGGACAAGCTTCCTGCTGCGGTGTGGCAGTGTGCGAGGCAGGGCCTCCAGATGCCCGTCCAGGGGCCTGGTGTCCACCCACGTGTGACAGTCCAGGCTCGGCAGGTGGTGCTGGTTTGGACCCCACACACCCTGGAATGACCCCCAAGGTCGCTGCCCCATGTGGCCCCCTGTCAGGCCACATCCACAGAGGTGCCGTGGGGCCTGCTGGTCTGCACTCATCCCCGAACCCTCGGGACAGTAGTGAGGTCAGGAGGTGGCGAGGTGGACCCGCCATGACCGAGGCTCTCGTTCCCCCAGAGCCAGCCTGTGGCATGGTTCCTCCAGGGCCTCCCTGCTCCCCGGTGTTGGCTCAACTCAGACTCCCCCCCCCCCCTTCAAGAGCGCCCAGCATTCTGCAGGTGGCTCCAGGGTGCTCCTGGGCTTAGGAGAGGTGTGTGCAGGCAGGAGTGGCCAGCGTCTCGCCCTCCCCGCCAGGCTCAGCCCTGAGAGATGGGGCTGGGGGGGTCCCTTGGCCTCTGCTAGGGGAAGATGTGGCCGAGTGTGTGGGGAAACACAGAATGAACTCCCGCACCCCGGTTCCAGGACCCAGCCTGGGGACCCTCCCCTAGTGGAGGTCTCCACAGACCCTGGGACCACCCTGCACATGTGAGAAGGAATCTGCGTTTGAGAAGGTGCCTCCTAAGATAACACCTGACAGGCGTTGCGGCGGGCCCAGCGGGGTTCCTGTCCTGGCCTGCCCTCACATCCCAGGGTCCTCCCGGCCAGGCCTGTCCCCCCACCTCACCCCAGTTAAACCTGCACTGGCCCCTCGCCTGGTACAAAACGGGAAAGCTATGTGTTCCCAGCCTCCTCCAGGGCCTGGCGGGTGAGGGGGGTGACAGCTGCCCCAGAGGGTGATGTGGGCGCCAGGAATGCCCTCCATCTGAAGCTATCGGGTTGCCCGCCTGGATGCCTAGCCTGTGCCAGCCTCCCTGCGCTTCTGAAGCTGAAATAGCCCTGGGCGGTGGGACACAGCTGTCCCAGTCGGTCAGGACGACTGGCCCGGAGCTGTTTCTGAACTGCCCTGACCCCCTGGGTCAGGAAGGCTGCAGGGCCCCCAACAGCCCTGGACGAGAGGGTCACTCAGGCCTTCCAGCCGCCCGGCCTCGGTTCTGCTCATCTGCCCACTCCCTCTAGTCTCCTCCCACTTGAGCCCCCTCTGCAGACTGGAGTCCAGGCGTGTGTCGTGGGCAGCAGACTTGGGCCGTGGGACAGCGAGGGGGCCAAGGCCAGTTTGGTTTCGGGGACCACATGGAAAGCAGGGGGATTTGGGAAGCCTCTGCAATGAGGAAGCCAGGTCTCGGGAGCCCCAGGAAAGGACCCCAGGATGGCCAGGGTGGCCTCATGGGCGGGCAGCTCTGGCGGGCGGGGAGGCCCACAGGCGGGAGGGGGCAGGCGCCGGCCAGGCGCGCTCGGCCTGACGTGCTGGATGCATGCTTGCCCACGGGGTCATGGAACATTCTTGCTGGGGGCCGGGGGATAGAGGCCAGGGGCCGGAGGCCAAGGTGGGAGCCCGGGAAGGAGCCGGGGGGGCTGTATGGGAGGGGGCAAAGCACACTGAGTCACCTCAGAGGTATGGCTCCCCCCCCTGCACCCAGGTCGTCACCACAGCAACCTGGGAGGGACCAGCAAACAGCCCGCAGCAGGACGGCCCCTGAGCCTGGGGCCCTGGGAGGGGGCAGCCTGTTCGGAGAAGCAGCTCACCTTTGGCCTGGCTCCAGCCCAGCACCACAGGAGGGCATGTGCGTGGGGTAGGGGCAGGGCAAGGTCCCCCAGGACCTGTCGAGAGAGGGGCTTGGCTGCTGGCAAGCCGGGTTCAGGGCTCGGGGCCCATTCTAGGGGACCCCCATCTCTGTCCATTAAAATAGGGGCTCAGTGACCCTGCCACAACCCCTCCCTTCCTCAGGGTGTGAGTCCCAGACCATTCCGAGCAGGGCTGGGCGGGTCACCAGGCCAGAGGCAGGTGGTGGCTGCCGGACGGGGGCAGTATCCTCACGCAGTGCGCCCCTGCCCGAGCCAGGCCCAAGCTCTACCCCAGGCGCCTTCCCAGCAGCACCCCCTCTCCCAGAACACTGTCCTGGACATCGGGGTCCAGCATGGTCAAGGGGCACCCCACCCACCTTCCTGGGGAGCTGAGCAGGGACCCCGGGCAGGGACAGCCTGAGCTGGGGGGTCTGACCGTTCCCCAAAGGCTAGGCCCAGGCTTGTTCCAGAGGAGGGCTCTAGGGGGAACCACTAGAAAAATTATGTCTGTGTCACCAAGGGGAAACCGAGGCAAGTGCTGACGGGGTCTTTTGTGCACCTCTCCACACCCCACGAGGGTGTCTGGGCCGACCAGGGCAGTTCTGCTCCACAACCAGTCTATGTCTCCAGGCCTGACGCCTGGTGTGGACCCAGGGCCAGGGCCTTGTGCAGGGGACAGTGTGCCCCAAGGACCGTGGGCCTAACTGTGCACGGGCCTGTCCCCTAAGGGCAGCGCTGCTGGCAGGAGGGCGCCCGGTGCTGCTCAGGGCAGTCATGGGCTGTGGGGGCCACCCTGTCCCTCTTCTGCTCAGCTGTTGCTAACCTGACCCTCTGGCTGGCCAGGAGCCCCAAGGCCTAAATTAGGGTCTGAGCAGAGACCTCAGCCTCATGGGGACGCAACCTCAGGGCAGCAGAGGTCCATCCCAACCCCAGCAACAGGCCATGCAGGAGACAAGCTGTGGCTTGCCGGCTGTGGACGCCCCCCCCCCCACAGCCCCCCTCCGTCCCACTCCAGCACACTCTCAGGCGCCTCCTCCCCACCCCCAGGCCCCCGCCCTGCCTTCCGGCTCCACGTCGGCAGTCAGGCGAGGGGGGTGGGCCGCCCCTCCTCCGGGCTGCTTCTTATCTCTGGGAAAGAGATTACGGGCTCTGACATTAAATTCCATGCTGAAGTTCCAGCCCTCACTTTGAAAGGAATTCTTTTCCAGCGAACACCTGGCGGGGAGGGGCGAGAGGGTGTTAAGGCCTGTTCACATAAGACTTTGAACTTGGGTGCAGGAGGGACCCCTCCCCACTCTCCCTCCTCCAAGTGAGTGAGTTATTGATTCCGGCCACGTGAGCCTCCTACCCAGCCCCTCTCCAGTCCTGCCTGCCGCCTGGCCCTCGGCTCTGTGGGGGTGGGGGTGGGGGTGAGCACCGCATGGTCATGCCTTGTCCTTTGTCTCCTGTGGTCGCTCCTGGCCCCCTGCCCCAGGAGAGGTGGGCCTGCAGGAGCCTCCCACCCACTCCTCCCCCCACAGGCCTGGCCCCCTGCCCCAGGTGGTCCTGGGGGCGGGGTGCTTTAAGTGGGGAGCACTAATCCTGGGGCCTGGCGGGATGCCTCTGGGTAATGGAAGGGGGGCCCTTGGAAAATGCAGTCTTAAGCCTGTCTGTCAGGCCATTTTGATTTGGGGATTTTCAAACATCGGGGCCACTGGGGGTCATCCTGCTGACCCTGGCCTGCCTCGTTATATCACAGCCAGATTGCTGTGACTCCTGATGGAAGCCAGACGGCCCCTGAGTGGGCCGGCCGGAGGTGGAGGGGGCCGAGGGCCGGGGTGGGGGTGGGGGGTGAGGTGGGAGGGTAGGGGTTGTGAGGGGCAAGTGCTGCTGGCTCTGCTCGCTATCCCACCCAGACACCGGCCTGGCCTGGCCCTCCCCTTGCCTGACTGCCCGTGCGCTGAGCCCTCATACCCCAGGTTCTGCTGGCTCAACGTCCCCCTCACTCTCTGAGCCCAGGTTGGCGGGCAACACACTCTGCACCCCCACACACACGCTTGCCTCCCAAATACTGTGGGTGAGAAGTAGACTCCAGCAGGGCCGGCACACTCTCCCCCTGGCCACTGCACCACACAGCCCCCCTCACCCCCAGCCTCCTGCCTGTGCAGCTCATCCCCATGCCCTCATCTCTGGACCAGGCCCCCCATCTATGCAAGACAAGGCCAGCTCCCAACACCCCTCCACCCTGCCTGCCCTGTGGGGTTTCCTTGCAGCAAGGGTCCTGCGGCTCAGCCCTTCTGGTTCCACCCCCTTCCTCAGATGACTGTGAACTCGGCCTGAGACCCTTCCCCCTGGGGTCTCCCCTTCCCCACACCAGTCTCTGAACCACCCAGTCTGCCTCTGGCTCCCCTCCCAGTCCTGCCGCCTTTTCTCTTAGGATACTTGTCAGGCTCCAGAGCCGCCGACCATCCTGGCCTGTGGCTGGGCCTTCCTTCATCTCACTCCTTGGCATTGCAACCCCTAGAGAGTGACCGGCTGCGGCCATGGAGAGCTGTGAGGACCCTGGGGGGCTGTGTGGGCATGCCCAGGTTCTCCCTGCTGCCCACCCACCCTCCCTCCCAGACAGACCCTTGAGATGGGGC
>PVJC01015417.1:18113-35202 GCA_004026665.1 Murina feae
GGGGACCAACTCCAGGGCACGGGAAAGGGGCAGACTTTCCACCCTTCTCCTTTCGAGGCCAGCAGCCCAGCCTGAGTGTCTCAGCGAGCCCGTCTGGGGCACAGTGTTGGCAGATTTGGTGGCTCCAGCACCCTGGAAATGGGAGCTGGGTCAGCAACGCCCAAGGCCAGGCGCGAGCTCCCTACTGTCCCTTCTGAGCCTGGCCCTCGGGCTCAGCAGGTCCGCACTTTCTGCAAACTCTGCAGAGCTGGCCAGTAGCGCGTGGCCCAGCTCCATGGGACGGGCCCCGCCATGCCGCCTCCCACCTGAGGCGTCTTCACCTCATCCCTCGCCCGCCCCGCCATCTGGGACACTCCCGATTCCCACAGGGAGCAGAGTGACCAGGGTGCCCTCTCCTCCCTCCCAGCTGGCTTTGCTGCCTCCTGCAGCCGCCCACATGCCCGCAGCAGAGAGAGGTGGCCCGCGGCCCCTGGGCAGCCCATTCCAGCCAGGCCTGGCCTCCTTGGCCGATGGTTGAGTTGTTGCTGGACACGTCTGTCCACATCTCCAAGGGCCCCAGGTGAGGCCTGGTGGGGCTCCAGGTGGTCTGAGGAGCACAGTGGGGACTTGTGGTCACATAAGGTCCAGCAGCTCCCACTCACCATGGCCAACTCCAAGCCAAGGCTGGGCACCGCCTGCTGCAGCCCCTGGCGCTCCTCGGCTCGGTGTCAGGCCCGAAGCTCTGGCACTGGCAAGGAAGCCCCGGCCAGACATGGCCCTGCCTGGCTGCAACAGCGAGGCCACCCCTGGACGCTCCTTGGGCCTAGGCCACCCACCCCCGCGACCACCCACGTGGCCACTTCCTCGAACCCCCTTGGGAGGCAGCCAGCAGCACCCCCGGGCCCGATGCTCTAGCCACCCCAGCCCGCGTCCCTCTTGCCCTTGTGGAGACTGGACCAGGGAGGAGCCGGAGGCTCTGGGAGGCGGAGTGCGGGAAGAGGGAACAGGTGAGGGGGCTTGGGAGGGCGGGGCACCTCATGGCGACAAACTGGACGTTGAGAGGAAGAGGCCAGGTACTGGGGAGAGAACAAGGAGGGAGGACAGGCTGGGTCTCGGGTGGTAGAGGGCACAGGGGGGAGCCTTGCCCACAGGGGTCATGGCCGGAATGGGGTCCAAGGAGGGCAGAAGGAGCCATGAAAGCCAGGCGGGCTGGACAGAGGGGTGCAGTGTGCCCTGGCCAAGTAGCAGAGCCCTCCTTTCCTGCCGAGGGGATAGGGAGGGCCGTTTTGTGCACCCGCTGTGCCCAGGCCCTCAGCCCCCAAGGCTGCGCTGGGCCGGGGGGCAGGCGGGCAGCAAAGCTAAAGCAGACACATGTCTGCATTTCAAGGTCTGGGGTTGGGAGGGTGGCCAGTGTATGAGGTGTATGGAGGGGCTGAGGGTGCCGCGCCATTTTTCCCCTGTGGTTGTCTGCCCCCCACCCCCCACCCCCCCCACCAGGCTGTGTGTGTGTCTTCAGACAAGAGGAGCAGGGAGGGGGAAGGGTTCTCAGCAATGGCTGAGCAACCCCCTTGCTGGGATGAGGGCAGGGCCCTGGGGATTGGGGTCCATGCTTTCTCCATGGCCCAAGTGAGGGGACCCTCATCCCACAAGGCCATGGCATCGCGCTATACATCAGAAGAGAGATGGAAGAACCTTCTAGAACCCAGGGCTGTTTGCTCACCCCTCTTCCATTTCCGGGACCACCAGCCGACTGGGTGAGGAGGTCCTGACCCCATCCGGTCCAGCGTGGACCCCTCTGCTGCCTGGATTTCTGTCCTCCTGTTTGCTGGGTGACAGCCCCTGCACCCCCTCTCTGTGGGGCTGGGGCCGGAGGATGCCCCGAAGATGCAAAGCATCACTGTGAGTCCAGCTCCCAGCCCAATGGGATGGGGTCGGGGGTGGATGAGACACAGGCTCTTTCCCCATGGGGTCTGCTTACCCCACAGGCCAGCCAGGCAGCAGCTCCTTGTCCAGCGGGAGCTCGACCCCAAGAGGGGCGTCCTGTGGACCTGGGGCGTCCGGCGGGCCAGGCTCTGCCCCCATCCCCAGGGAAGCCTTGTTGGAGGGACTAGGCTGTCAGTGGGTGGGATTGCAAACGGTTCCTGATCCGGGGTCTGTGCGCTCCTCCCTGGTACCCTGCAGCCCACAGAGCCGGGCTCTGGGCATCGCCTCCGGGAAACGGCCCTGAGGGGCGGCATCGCCTCCTTCCGGGCAGGTGTCCAGCCCGAGTCGCACCTCGAAGCCCACGATGGGCCCTCACCCGGCACCCCTGTGCCCAGCACCCCCCTGCGGCTCTTCAAGGACTTGCTCCAGCCTGGACGTCTGAGAGCTGACCTGTCCCGAGCCGGTGAACAGAGGCGCGATGGTTATGGGCACGGCGGGCGCTGGGGGGAGGTCGCTTCCCCTGGCTTGTCCGGGGGCCGGCAGAGAGGTCCCTGTCACAGCCCGCGCTCCTTCCCTCCCGGCCACAACCGCACACCGGTCTCCACGCCAGTCCATCTCGCCGACTCGGGGACCCATAGTGACTGCTCCCCCACCGGCCGGCTGGGGAAAGGCCCACAGTGCAGGGAGCACGCCAGGGCGGCTGGGGATTGGTCGCTGCCTGAGTGTCCCCGGACGGATGCCCGTGTGCCCTTGGGCAGCCTTCCCCTCTGACAGGCTGTCCAGGCAGGGGAACCCTCAGCCAAAGGGATTAAGAAGAAGGGACAGAATCGGCCCCTCCTGGGCGGTGCTCATTTGTGCTTCGTTTGGTGTGTATTTGCTCAGGGGGCAAAAGCGCGGAGGTGAGGGTGCCAAGGGCCAGCCGCGCTCCCATCACTCTGGGCAGCGCTGGAGGTGCCCCCCCCCTGCCCCCACCCTACCCTAACCCCCACCCCAGGGGCCATTTTGCACATCCCTGTGGGCAGCCCAGAGGGCAGCCAGAGCCTCCCCTGGGCCCCTGAGTGAAGGGATGAGCACATGGGGGGAGGTGGGTGCAGGACCCTCTGTGAGGCGCCAAGCCAGTCTCCCAGCCCCAGGCCCCACCCGCTGCCTGCCTCCCACCCCAGCCCTGAGGTTCCTCCCTCCAGGCCTCTGCACCCTGTGGGTCCCTCTCCACGGGGGCCCAGGGGCCTCCAGGAAGCTGAAGCTGCTGGCTGACCTGCCCCTCGAGAGGATCCTTGAGACCCCAAGCTCCCAGACTGCCGTGCTGATATCTTGGGTTCCCTGGGCCTAGGCCTGCTGGTCCGAAGTCCCCTGAGCACCCTCCTGACTGTCATCTGCTGGAAGCCTCCGGGTGGGGAAGCTGGGGAGCCAGAAGAGTCCTTTCTAGGTGGGGCTGGTGAGAAAGACCCCCAACCCCCCACCTGTCAGAACCAGGGCATCGTTGGGGCCTTGACTACTCGCTCAGAGCACCTTCTGGAAGGACAGAGGGACCCCAGGAGCCAGCGCAGGACCAGAGCGTGACTGCTTGCCTTGTCCTTCGGGCCCTCCTCCTACTGGGCTGAGCGTCTACAGACGCCCCTTCTGGGCTCTGGGTGGCCCTGTCCAGTCCACTCTATGGAGCCCCCAGAGTGCTGGCTGGGAGGGTGGGGGTGGGGTGGGCAGTTCTTCCTCCCTCCCCCACACCCCCAGACCCAACCACTTAGGAATAACGAGGTCCAGGTGGCCCTTCGCGAGCGTGGACCCTCGCTGGCTGCAGAGCCCACCTCCTGCCTCCCGCCCGGCAGCAGCTAATGACAAACAGAGGCTGGAAGGTGAAGCCCGCATAGCTGTCAAGGCTGCAGGACGACCCTCCAGCCAGCAGGTGGGCAGCAGGACTGGGGCGTGGTGCAGCCGGTGGTCGGTTCGTGGCCTTCCTCGGGCACACAGCCTCTCCACCACATCCCAGGTCTGTCCATCCAGTGCCCAGCTGCCGCGTGCTTTCCACAGGACCTTAAAGGGACCCGTGTGACACAGAGCAGCTCCCTGTCTGTCTGCCCTCAGGAGCAAAGGCCAAGAAGCATGGGCAGGTCCCAGGAGCTTCCATTCAGGAGGGCGAGGGTTGACGCCACATGACAGCAGTGGGGACAACAGCGTGGATGAGCCAGCTGTCCTTGGCCTTCCCTGACAGACGCCATGATGACGATTCTTTGTCCCACATGTTGCCTCAATAAAATGCACAGGCTGACTCGGGAGTGCCCGCAGCCGCCATCCCACCGCTGGGCACTGTCCCTGGGCCGAGATTCAGCACAGGGAGAGGGCATCCCACGGGCCTGCCCACCCTGGCCCCCCACCGGGAGAGCGTCCCCTCGCCTGCCTCCTGCCACCACCCTTCACTGTCCAGCCCACAGCGCCTGGCTCTCCTGCCCCTGTCCCTGTGCCTCATGGGGGAGCCCTGATGAGGAAGGTGTGGCCGAGGGGCCACCTGCGAGGTGGGGACACGCGGATCAGGAAGGCACCAGGCTCCATGCTGTGGGCACGTGCCCGGGAGACACTGAAGGCAGCCCCAGGTCAGGAGCAGGGCCCGGCGGGGCCTGGGGGTGGACGAGGGAAGGGCCGGGGTGAGCGTAGACACACGCGATTCAGGAAGCGCCGTCACATGAGCGAGGCACAGCGATGGGCTGGGACCCTGGGACGTGAGCTCTCAGGTGGCCGGGCCCAGGGAAGCAGCTGGGGACTGGCCGTGGTCCACCCGCGGGACTCTCTGGGCCATGTGGCCTTGGGGTGCCATCTCCCCAGGCAGGAGCGAGAACTCTCTGGTTTTCATTATGAAGAGAGGACGGGAGAAAGGATGGAGAAAATGGCCGCTGAAGAGTGGCCTTCTAGCTGCACTGAGGAAGGAGGGAGCCTGAGCCTCCAGCCTGGGGGAAGCCCAGGAGCCAGGTCCGAAGAGGGGCCCCCCACCCAGGCGGGGTGCCCTGAGTGTGGGTGCAGCCCCCACCTCCAGCTGCCATCCGGAAAGGGCCGGCTGTGCAAACTGGACGGAGGGAGACCGCAGTGGCCCAAGCCACATCCGCATGGAGGCTGGGCCCCAGGTCTGTTCTCAGCAGGGAAGCGGCCCTTCCTCGCAGGCGGTCCCTCTGTCCCTCTGTCCCCCGGGCTACCTGGGCCTGTGCGCGTCTGGCTGGGCTGCCCCCTGGGCCTCCAGCAGCCCGCACTCTGGCCCCTTCCAGGAGCGGGCTGTGGACAACTTGGACCCGGCCTGTTGATGCCTAAGCTTGGCTGAGCCCTCCCTCTGTGCCAGTGAGCAGGCCTCTGGGCGGGGGCCCCGATCCTGGAGCTCCAAGGGGCCACATGGCCCCAGCAGATGGACGCTCCTGGCAGAGCCCGTGGCCAGCGGCTCACAGTGGTCCCCGTGGGGAACCCCATCTGCCTCTCTCCAGAGACCCTGAGAGGGAGCGGCCGGGCTGTGGGCAGGAGGGCTCTGGGGAGCATTCCCTCACAGCTTTCCCATGACGCCCCCATAATCTGGGCTCTTCTTCTTGGCACCCCTACACCTCACAGCTGCAGGGACCAGCCAGCTGCTCCTGCCCTGGCCCTGCCCAGGATGGAGCATGTGTCCGGGCAGTAGCAGCCTTTCCCAGGGTGGGGATGGGCAGCGGGGGGCGAGGAATTTGAAGAGGAAGCAGCCTGAGAATTTGGAAAATGTGTTCGATGCCTGGAGCAGTGGGAAGAAGTGGGGGGTTAGGGTTAGGAGGAGAGCTGTGGGCACGCCATCCTGGGTGGCCGCAATGGGCGGGCAAGGGCTCCCTGGCTGGGCGGGAGAGTCAGGGAGCAGCTGTGCCCATATGTCAGCCCCCCACTTTTTCCCAGTGGCTCATCGAAGACCTTTGACCCTGGGCGGGTGAGGGTGCCAGCCCTTGGCCCTGAATGGCACCCGTAGCACCAGGACCAGACAGAACTGTGGGTTCAGGATGCGATGAGCAGATGGGGTGGGGGTCCTGGGCAGCCAGAGGCAGGGACACCGCCCCCTCCCTGCTGCCACTGGCATGGGCTTCATCCTCTCCCGCCCTCGGCCTTCTGGGGCCTGGTCCCTCCAGTTTGGGTCCTCACTGGGCACCACTCGGGGGAGGGGCAAGCTTGCTGCCTGGTGGGTCTGGTCCCTGGGAACCCTCTGGAGTCGCAGCTGTCCCAGCCCCTGGGCTAAGCCTCCATGATTGATGGAGGTGGTTACTCACACCAGGGAAAAAGCCGGATCAGGCAGCAGCTGCAGGAGGGGCGAGGGGCCCTGGTGTCTCCTCCGGGCCTCCCTCCCCTCACCACCCCTCCCCCCGCCTGCACGGCTTCCCACGGGTTCCTTCCGGCCCCAACTCTCCCTGCTCCCCTCTCTGGGGTTTCAGGGCCTCCGGAGGAAGGCGCCCCTCCCCCCCAAAGTGAACGGAGCCAGGCTCGGGGGCTTGGAGGACTTTGGGTAAACGAAGTCACCCAGGCCCAGCCGAGCGAGGCCTCCCCACTGGAGAACCACCCAGTCCCGCTGCCCCCATGGGGCCTCTCGTCCAAGGGGAAGCTGCCCGGGGAGCCACCTCCTGAGGGAGAGGGGGGGGGGCTGGCGTGTCCGGTGGGCTGGGCAGGGCCACGGGACCCCTGGGCCTCTGGGACGTTGGGTCATAAAGGGGGCAGATGGTGAGCTGGAGTTTGACCCGGAAAAGCAGGGCCTAGTGGGGACGTGCAGCAGAGGGGGCGGGGGGTAGGGAGGGAAGGGGGCCACCAGGCCTATCTCTCGACCCTTGGCTCCGTGTTTGCTTAGCCAACTTTGCCGACGAGACGCTGTGTGCAGAGGCCCAAGATAACCCCTGGGTCATCGACTCCTGGCGCCCCTCCCCTGGCCTCCGCTCTTTGCCCCCAGCCCCCAGCCCTGCTCCCCCCGCTGGGCTGCCCACCCTCTCCCGGAACCTTCCTCGGCCCTTGCTGGAGGCCCCACCACTTAGAATAGGTAGGGCCAGCGACACTGGGGCTCCCTTCACTCCTCCGCCCCTACCTATCTCCCACCTAGCAGGGTTCTCCGAGGGCTGAGAGCCCAGGAGGACGGAAGCCCCTGGCTCCTGTCAGTCTGTCTGTCTCTCTGTCTGTCTGCCCGAGTTCCACATGCCCCAGTCATGAGGCTGGGCACACTGGAGGCTTGTGCCTCTTAGGCTGGTCACTGCTCAAGGCCAGCCGATCCTGAAGGCCACCCCGGCCCTGAGGGCACTGGCCTGGCACGGGAGGCAGAGGGGGCCTAGGGTGTGGGTGCCCTCACCCCAATCCTGGCCCTTAGCCCAATCTCTTTGGCTCCAAGTAGGTTCCCCTTGAGGTTCCCCTTGAGGTGCTGTTCCTCGGGGCAAAGAGCAGTGGGGGCAGTTGTGGGGGGGCACTCTCTCAGGCTGCCTTCCCACCCGACAGCCCTGCCCCAGCCCTCCTGAGCAGCAAGCCGGTCCTAGTGGAAATGCAAGCCACATGCCTCTGGCCATTTACACTTAATTCAGCACAAGGCGCTTCCTGGGCCTTTGATGTCCAACGGGGCCTTTAGTGCTTTGTGGGCTGCAAACAGGAAGCGGGGGCTGGGGGTAGTGTGCACCTCCTCCTCTGCAGCAGGCTGTCAGGGGCCATTCCGGAGGGCAGGAGTTGGGTGGGCTTCTCCCCTCTGACAGTGGGCACCCTACCAAGCTGAGGTGTCTGGCTGACCGGGCCTCCGGTCATGCAGAGAGTCACTGGCTGGCACAGGGCAGGGGTCACCCATACAGCTGCCTCCATGATCCTTTCCAAGGGGATCCACTGACCCAGCCTCTGCCTGAGGGCCTGTGGGCAAGAGGCACGGAACCCTGGCTGTGGGTTGGACAGACATGGGGGTTGCTGATCTCCCCTGGAGGGCTTCCTGGAGGGTGGGGCTCTACGGAGGACAAGTGTTGAGGCCGGCTGTAAGCCGAGGGGCCAAGCCAGGAGCCCAGCAGGGGCAGAAGCTCGGGGCTGCCCCAGAGTGTGGCGCGTGCTGCTGGGAGCCAGTGTCCCGAACTCCAGGCCCCGGGTGAGGGGGCCTAGCCAAGATAAGCTGTCCCTGCAGGGGCCGGGGAGGGGGTGTCAGCGTCCTGCTGGGGACACAGCGAGACTGGGAACAGAGCCCAAAGCTGGGTTCCACGCCCTGAACACGTACAGCCCGTGTCCCCCAGGAAGCCCCACCAGCTCCGACCCCCAATCAAGGCTGTACAGGGTCTGGGGAGTGGACAGCTGTTTGCCTCCCCGCATTCCAGACGCAAGGTCAAGCATTTGGGGGAAGCTGTTTTTCTTAAAGATGTCACTTGAAAATAAACACTTTTGCTGGAGCTTCTCTGACCGCACTGGATCCCCAGAGATTGAGGGGGGCAGCGCAGGGTCCCCCAGCCAGAGCTGCTCGGACGCTGAGGGGACTCCCGCGCCCTGGTCAGAGGCTCCGGAGGCTGGGCACCCCGTGCCGCCCAGAGCTGGTGACTCAGCCGTGAGCCCGAGCGGCCGCCTTCCCTCCTCAGGTGACTGCTCCAGGCCAGGCCACCGGGGTCTCCCCACTCTAGCACAGCATGGGGTGGCGAGGGGGATCCCCACCCTCCTTCCCTAGCCAGTCTCCTACACAGGTCCCCTCCCCTTCCACCTGTTCCTTGCTTTGCTCCTGAGACTCAAGCCCACAGCCTTGGGACTGAAGGCCCAGGAGCGCCCACCTCGGCAGGCCCTGCGACCGGCTTGTGGCACTTCCTCCTCTCAGAACAGAATCCAGCGGCCACCTGAGCCCAGGCCTCTGGGGGGCCAGCATTGAGGGAAGCTCTCTCACACCAGCCGGCTGCCCCTTCCCACAGGCCCTGTGCACCCCGGAATTCTGAAGACAGGCTGAGCAAGGACCCCAGCCAACCTGAGGGCCAGAAGCTCTCACAGTGCCCAGAGAAGGTTCTGGAAGCAGGATGGCATTGCCCTGAGCCCACCACGCACCCCTTCTCTTCCCGGGCACGGTGGGGCAAGTGGGAGGAAGGGAGAGCTGGCTTTGGGGCACATTCCCCTCGGAGCTGCTGGGTGCATCCTCCTGGAGCCTCCGGGGCCCAGTGCTGTGTGGACGTGGGGCACCCTAACTGTGCCCACCTCAGAGCCCCCAGAACTCCAGTCCAGGCTGGTGTTCTGTCCCCATCCAGCCCTGCCTGTACACAGGGGCTGGGAGTCTGGGTGCCAAGCCCCGCCCTGCCCAGAGAGATCCTGCAGACATCTGGGGGGCAATTGTGAGGGGAGCCAGGCTTGAAGTGAGTTCTAGGAATGGCCTGAGGGCTGGGGGGCCGACCACTGTCTCTACACAGGGAGGCTCAGGCAGCAGGAGGCCCGCCCAGGACCACCCTCAGGCAGAGCGTAGTTCGTGGCCCAGACCATCCTGGCCCCGCAGGCGCCTTACCCTCACCCCACTCTGGAGCCACGGCCTCTGCCCCCGGGGGCCCAGCGGCCTTGCTGGAGCGCCAGGTCAGTACCCTGGACTTTGCCCGGGGTGGGTGTTCCCAGACCCCACACAACTGCACCCCTCTGTCCTGCCCGGCCGGGGAGTGGGCGGTGGGGATGGGATTATAGGCACCTGCCTTCTTTGCAAGGCTTTGACTTTCCAGAATGTTCTTCCTGTGTCTGGGGCAATCTCGTTGATGAGCATCCCCCCTGGGCTGTTCTCCCTTGGGGGGCCCCTTCACTGCCCACCAAGCAAACACGAAGCCGAGGGTGGTGAGGACCGTGTGGCTAAATGGCCACCTGGACCCACCATCGGGGATGTTGCCAGGGGCTGTGGGAGCTCTCAGGGCTCGTTTCCTCATCTGCAGAACGGGCGTCTCTGCTAATGCCAGGTGCTGCCGGAGCCCACGAGCTCACACGGGGCCCAGGGGCCCGTGTTTATCCCTCAAGCACCCCTGTTCCAGCGCATCTCCCCGAGTCCCACCCTCGTCACAAAGGAAATGCGGTTCTGGTGCAGGGGACCCCAAGGTCAGAGTGCACCCGCTTCTTGGCGGCTGGAGGCCAGAGAACCCCACGTGTGGGGCCTCATGGCATGCTCCTAGGGAGCTCCCTGAGGCCACCCAGGAGTGGACAGGGGCTGGGGCAAGAGGGACCGAGGACTCAGGCCAGGCCAGTGGCCACTCCTGCGGGACTGGCTGTGTGCCTCTCCCTTCAGACAGCAGTCAGCTCCAGGGTCAGAGTAAAACCACAGGGGGCACATGTGTGTGATGGACAGAGGAGTGGACCCAGAGCAACTGAGGAAAAAGACAAAAGAGATGGACAGACAGACAGTATTGGCCGGAGGCAGGCAGGCAACCTCCACCCAACAGGAGGCAGGCTGAGGGAGGAGAGCCGTCAGGAGAGAGGCAGCCCTTCCAGCAAAGCCCCTTTTCCTGGCTCCCGAATACCGTCCTGCCACCTCCCCCCACAGCCTTCCTCATCTACAGGCTGCATTTCCCAAGAGTCCTGGGCGAGGGGGGGGGCACCACCTTCGGGACCAGCTCCCCGTGCTTGGTCTGGCCTGCTTGGGGGCAGAGCTCAGGTCTTCTTAAGAAGGGACCCCAGCCCTGGCCGGTGTGGCTCAATGGATAGAGCGTCAGACCAATTCCTGTCAAAGGCATGTACCTCAGTTCCAGACTCCTCCCCGCTGGGCCCTGGTCGGGGTGCGTGCAGGAGGCAGCCAATTCATGTGTTTCTCTCACATCAGTGTTTCTCTCTGTCTCTCCCTCTCCCTCTCTCCCTAAAAAGATCGATGGGGCCCTAGCCAGTTTGGCTCAGTGGATAGAGCGTCAGCCAGCAGACCGAAGGGCCGATTCCAGTCAAGAGCACATGCCCAGCTCGTGGGCTCAGGCCCGGGTGTGGGGCATGCAGGGGACCCCTGGTCAATGATTCTCTCTCATTGTTGATGTTTCTCTCTCCCCCTTCCACTTAGAAATCAATAAAAATATTAAAAAGAAAGAAAAAAAAAGATCAATAGAAAAGTATCCTTGGGTGAGGATTAACGAACAAACAAACCAAAAAGAAGGCCCAGGCCCTCTACAGGGACCTGTGCTGACTTCAAAGTGATCAGCTATTTGCCGCCCACCAGGTGGGTGGCCTGCCTCCTCACCCCAGGTCAGCTGGCCGACTGCATCTAGGGGGCACCCCATTTCGGAGCCACCCTGTGGGCACCCGTAGGGCTCCCGAGGAGGAGGCCAGGGCTCCCAGAGCTGACTTAGGAGCACACCACTGTGTCCCCCAAGGACCAGGCCAGAAAAGGGGGCCCCCAAGGCTCAGGGACAGCGGGGATGGGGATCACGGGAATGGAGGGGTGCACGAGGGGAGCCGACCTGGGAGCAGGAGCTGCAGGGGCCTCAGGCAGAGGGAGTGCAGGTCTGCAGCACATTCCTGGGTGACAGTTCTGTGATGGATGGCAGGGAGCGGAGATGCTGGGGCCGCCCCGACCCGCGGGCTCCCCTGTGCTGGGCAGCCAGCCTCCGCCTCTCCAACCAGCTTCACCCTCCCCAGCTCCAGGCTCCCTGGACAGGACTGAGCAAGGCGTCCTGCCTGCTTGCCTGGGCCCGACACCCAGCTGGAAATGGGGGGTCTGGGTGGCTTCTTGGCACCCCATGTGCTGCCCACGGGGCCCAGGGGCAGGGTGGGGTCTGTTCCCAGCTCGGCCTCCTTGCTGCTCCCAGGCCCACAGAGCCCCCGCCGACGTCTGAAATTCCATCTCAGGTTCCACTTCCTCAGACCCCCCCTCATGTCCTCCCACCGCCCCCAGTCCCCTGCTCACTTCTCCCACAGCGTTTACTGTGACATGATAGCGTGTCAGCCCTTGATCTTATTGTCCTGGGTCACCGTCTCAGGCGGGCAGGCCTGTGGGCAGGGGCCGTGCCCACCCAGATCTCAGGGACCATGAGGTTCGGCCTTAATTACGTTGTTACTGCGTGACGGGGTCCCACAAGTGGGAGGCCGATACCCTGGGACCCTCTTGGCCACCTTCGGGGGGGAGGTTCCTGGAAGCGAATGGGCAACTGTATCACAGGGGGTGGGAGGGGGGTAGCCTCCTCCCGCCACCGCCCCGTGGCGAGGGCCTCATTGTGCAACGGTCCCAGGCCCCATGGAGACAAGGAGTGGGAGGGGAGCTTGAGCAGCGGCCCAGCCATGACCCAGGCCCCCGGCCCCCCTGGCTCGGTTCCCACTGGGAAAACAGCCGCTTTATCTCGGCCACCTCCCGAACTGCAAACAGCCACGTGTCCCCTGGGGGCCCCTCTTGGCACACATGCCCTCTGCCCCGTGTCCCAGGGTGAGGTCCTTCACCCTTGAAAGGGGGCCGGGGGCAAGGGGAGGAGGGCTGGAGTGAGCAGCTCTGACCAGCGGGGGCCCAGGGAACAGTGGGGTTGAGGGTCCAAGGCCTGGTATGGACTTAGCCCTGAAAGGGCCCTGGAGAAGGGGGCCCAGCAGAGAAGGAGGGGCCGCAGACGGGAAGGGGAGCTCGGCCTAGGGTGGGGACAGCCCGCGGGGACCCTCCTGAGGGCCTGGGGGGCTCTGTCCCCTCCGTCACCACCCCATTCTTAGTGACAGAGGTTGAGGAACACGTAGCTAATCATGGAAAATGGGGAGAAGGGCAATAGAAGCCCCTGCTTCCCCCCCAGTACCCCATTCATAGCCACAGCCACAGCCACCGACATCCCTCGGGCCTGCCTGCACCAGCCCACAGGGACCCGAGGTATCTCGGGGCATCCTGAGGGGTTCCAAGCCCCTAGGGGATGAGTTCCTAGAGGGGCACCCTCCCCTCATGCTCGGTCCTCCGGCCCAGGCTTCCTCTGTACCTGATGGCTCCCACCTAGGCCCCAGGATCCTCTTGGAAAGGGCCACCCTCAGGGTGGCAGACACTTCCCAGCAGACCCCAGGGCCAGTGCGGTCTTGCTCAGCTGGGGTGGGGAGGGGGGCATGTTGGGAGTGGCTCCAGGCTGCCTGGAGACCAGTGGGGAGCATACCCTGCCTGCCACCACCAAGCCCCCCGCTGTTGGCCTCCCCGGGGTCTCCATAGCCTGGCAGAGCCGGTGCCCTCTGCGGAGGCCCCATCACTGGGAAGCGAGGGTCTCTGCCACATCCTGTCACATCCCCCTGGACCTCCCGCTGCTGTCCTGGAGCCAGGGAGGCCTGGCCAGTAACCTGCAGCCCCGGATGTCCACCAGAGCGTAGGGGTGGGGAAGTGAGGGCCCTTCTGGCTTTCCCGAGCTCTGCAGAGGGCTGACTCCAGTGTGGAGGGGCCCACTGGAGCCCCCTCCACCCTCTCAGCCTGAGATCCACCCCAGAGGCCACTCTGCCCCACAAAGCCCCAGGCCTTCCACGTGTCCCCTTCCAGAGAGAGGAGGTGGTGGAGGCCAGGCCTGTGGACCCCCCTCCCTGGTGGGAGTACTGGGACTGGGGGGTGCGGAGCAGGCAGCGCCAGGGCGCCATGGCGTGGCCTCCACCCCAGACCCCAGAACAGTGGGCCAGTGTGTGGGGTGTGGGGCGGAGGCGGGCGGACGGTCCCGCTCCATAAACCCCGGCCGGGAAGCTGTCGACTGCTGGGGTGTTGACATGGGTGATATCACCGCCAGCCAATGGGGCGCCGTCGGGGGCTCTGTGTGCCTCTCCTGGGCTGTGGGCCCTGCACACACAGGGCGTGATCTGAAAGCCACCTGAGTAAACGCCAGGGCCCCTCTCCCCCCGGGCCACGTCCTGCAGGCTCACCCACCCCACTGTCTGCACGTGAGAGCAGGGGGGCAGGGAGGGGAGGAGGCCTCTGGGCCTGCCCACTCCCTCAGCCTGTGACCCCCAAGCCCTGTCCCCCAGCACCCCAGCACCCCATACCTCCATCTGCTGTGGCACCCCCTGCAACATGGCCCCGCAAGGCCCACACGTCTGTTCTCCCCACGCTGGGCTCTGGCTCCCCCATATGTGCCCCCCCCTATCCTGCTAGCAGCTCTGCTAGGCAGCTCTGCGCCTCGAGTCGGGTCTCAGTTCCAGGCATCCCACCACTAACCCCCCCTCTTCCTTCTACTCCTTGTTCAGGCCCCAACCCAGGGAATGGTCTTCCCGCCATCCTTCCTCCCTCCTCCCACCCTCGGGGCTGCATACCAGACCCACAGGCTCCAAGCTGCTGCGGCATGTCACCCCCACCCTCCCAAACCCTGGGGGGCCCGTGCAAGGGGAGCCCTGGTCCTGCTTCTCCTAGTCTACCCCTCCCTCCAGCCCCGGATCCCACCAGGCTCAACCTCTAGGCACGTGTTCCTGCAGAGCGTGGGAGCTCACAGCTTGCACCCCCAGGACCCTGCGGTCTGCATGGTGCCCCCTGCCCTGAGGGAGGAAGGCATGAGGGGCCGGCATGGGGAGCGGGCGGAGGCTTCGGGCAGAAGCTGGGGGCGAGTGCCCCGTGCCTGGCGCCGACGTGTGTTTACTGGTCCAGCCCCAGGCCCTGGCTGCTCCCCGCGGACCCGGCTGCCTGCCTGTGTCCGGCCAGGTGTTCGGTGGTGGCGCTTGGGCCCCCAGAGGACAAGGGATCAGTGTGTGTGCAGGCAGCACGGTGCTGACGAGGGACAGAATAGCCATAGGGACCGCTTCCAGGAAACGGCGCCGGGCGGGGTGGCTGCCGAGTGCCAAGCCGGCCACAGGTGGGCTTCCAGGAAGGGGCCCAGTCCCCCCACCTGGAAGAGGGTCAGGCATGGCACCAGGTGCAGAGGGGAGAGGTCCCGAGAAGGGAGGAAAGGGGGAGGCAGGAGAGGAAGCAGGGAGGAGGCATGGGGCGGACTGGGCCTCGGCCAGTGTGGTCAGCGAGGCCCGAGAGGAGGCCAGAGATGACCACACACCTTCTAGAGCCTTCAGTTCCCCCTGTGGGGACCGTGGTTCTCTGGGGCTCGTCAGGGAAAACACACTTGTGGACCCCGCAAGCAAGGGGAGGCGAGAGATGGAGGAGACTCGCCTGCGCCTGGTTGGGGCTCAAAGCCACGGCTGAGGCCCTGGCCCCGCGTTGCTGAGGGGCCACAGCCTAGGCCCCCTGGCCTCCCTTGGGGCTCAGACACCCTGCAGCTCTGAGGGAGGGGAGCTGGCGGGGGCCAGGCCCTGGGTGCTGCGACTGGGGGTGACGGCAGCCAGACCAGGCCTCAGTCAGGCCTGCAGACAGGGTTTCGTTTCCTTCGCATTGTTAGGCATTTGCAACAGCCTCCCAATCCACCCGCCTCCGGCTCCCCCTCCCCTGCCTGAGAGTGGGCCCCGGGGCCATTAAATCCAGGCCCAGATGTGAACCCTCCTGGGGACATTGGGCCCCCACAGGGCTGGGCCACACAAAAGTCATCCTGCCCCACAGGCACTCGCTCCCCAAGCAGACAGGACCCACGTCCCTGCCCTCCACATGAGGGGCCAGCGGTTAGGGACCTGAACAAAGACCCCCACACGTGGCCACAGCCACATGGCTGTGTATGCACCCCCCAGGGCACTAGGACACCAGGATCTTAGGGCTGTGCACAGTCCACGGGGACACACAGACACACACGGACACACAGTGAAACACAGGACACACATGCGACTACACAGGGCCACATGGACACTCATACGAACACACAAGGACACACATGACATGCACAGGCACGCATGTGGACACACTCTTGGACACAGGGGTGCACACATGGAGGCGTATGTGAACACACAGACACTGGTCCTGTGTTTGGAAACCGAGCGGCCTGGGAGCTCAGCCCCGGAGGGGTCCAGTGTGCTTTGTGCGGGGGGCGCAGCGGGGAGAGCATGGCGCCCGGGCAGTGCCCCTCTCACCCGTGCTCCCAGGGCCTCCTCAGACTCCCCGCCTGCCGCAGGCCCCGGGCCCGGCCCCTGCCCCCACCACTGGCGGGTTGGGGAGTGAAATTCAAGCCCTTTGCTCCGTGACACTTCACTCAGCGCAGGGCGCTTTGAAAGTGCCGGGTGGTGGGGGGCCAGGAGCTGTCTAACAGCCTCTCTAAGCCCCTTTGCTCAAAAGCAGGAAATCGGGTTGGGCCAAGGGTAAACACATTCCAGCCTGTAGCCCCCAGCTCCGTGCAGGCGGCCTGTTCCCAGCCCGGGGCCAGGGGCAGGGCTCAACCTGCTTGTGGAGCAGAGCAAGGCCTTGCCCTGTGGCTTCTCCCCCCACCCCCCCAGAGTTCTCACAGGCACTCAGTTTCCCTCCAGGTCCCTCTGCTTGAACAGCCCTAAGAGCAGAAGCCGGTGCGGACTCCCAGGGTAGGCCTGGCCTGTGCATCCAAAGGGGGAAGATGGGGGGACAGTGGGGGCCTCAGTATCCCCTCCCTCCCATATTCACCCAATGCATCTTTCTCAGAAGCCTCCGGGTCCAGGTGGAGGCCCAGAGGGGAACCTGTGACGTGGTGCGTGTCCCCTGTGAGCAGGACAGAGTCCCAGCTCCCCCAGGAGCCGCCCTGCTGACTCCAGGACCCCCGAGAGGACTGGCCCCCTTCCTAGGGGCCCTGATTCCCTGTGTTCATGTCTCCTCTAGCTCCGTCCCAACTCATGGGGGCCACCCTCAAGGTGCCCATGCCACCCCCACCGCCAGGCAGCCCAGCTTTGTCATGAAGGCCATGTGCAGCCCTAACTCTGACATCGAGTGGATGGGGTCCTCACCCCCCACAAACCCCACTCGGGTATGTGTGGGGGCTGGCGGGCGGGGGAGGATGCAGCCCTGCCCAGGAGCAGCAGCACCTGGTGCCCAGACAGCCTCCAGGGGACGTGAGGGGCCCAGGGCATCAGCACCAGGCCTTCCCGAGTTGCCTTTGCCCCGTGCACTGTGGTGACCACCGCCCAGCTGGCCGGTCTGTCCCTGGAAGCAGGATGGCAGTGGCCCACCTCCACCCCCTCCCCCCGTCCTGGGCCAGGGCCTGGGGAGGGAAGAGGTGGGTTTCTCAGGCCCCTGCATCCTGGGCTGGAGGGGCCCTGCCGCCAGGCCTGGGGGGAAGGGGTTCCCAGGCTTTCCTATCTGCCTTTATCTGGAGCAGAGGCATTTCCTGGCTCTGAGCACCGGGAGGGGCCAGGACCCCAGGCTCATTTCCAACAGCTGCTTCCTCATGTTCCAGCGCTGCCCCGCCAGGGGCCCCAGAGCTGAGTGCCTGCCCGCCCAGCCTGGAGGCCCAGCCAGGGTGGGGGC
>PVJC01015418.1:0-35077 GCA_004026665.1 Murina feae
CTTTGTCTCCGCATTTTGGCTGCGTCCCTTGCTGAGTTAGGCGATCACTGCGAGGTATTAACCTCTAAGCCACTTGGTTATGAGAGTCAGCTGTGTCTACAGTGGGAGAATTTCTGTGCTGGAGACACCCTTATGGGGCAAGAGTTGTTTCAGTGGAGCTTTTATGCTCACTGCATCTGCCCCGAGTGTGTTCCTTGTGAATCTGTTTTGTTTAGGTTAGTCCCACTCTGGCCACTGGGTGGGGCTGGCTCCTGTATCTTTAAGGAGGTGTTGAGTTAGCTTGGGAGGGGCGGGGCCTCGGGGAGTTTTCAGGGCGGGGCGGAGCAAATAGCTATGGCGCTTTTCAGCGCTGCGCTGAGAGACACCAGTTCTCTGTGTGCCACGGTAATTGCTGCAAGCAACGCTGAGAGAAACCCGTTTTGGATTTCCTCCTGGTGCCAGTCAGTCCCCCTTCTCTGGGTGTCTGGGTCCTTAGAAACTCACTTGGAACTGGAGTTCAGAGCCGCTGGGGACTTGTGGCTCTCTCCGTTTTGGAAAAGAACCGCGTCCCCCGGCGCCAACCCCGTGCGCGTGCCTCCGTACCTCTGTACTTTGCTTCCGCTGCTCCTCTGAGTCTCAGACTCTTCTCTGGTTGTAGGATTTTCACTCAGCCAGCCTTCCTGTGGGTGCGAGTGGTATCCGTGTGTTCTTTTCGAGATTTTTCTGAAATAGTTGTTCACGGCTGCATTTACGGTGTCTACTCTATGCCGCCATCTTGTTTCTCCCAAAGTACATTTTTAAAAAACCACAAAGGTATGAAAGGACAGCTTTCAAAGCAGTGATGTAAAAATAATGGCGATACTTTTTCACTTATTTCTCAAAGTCTCTTCATGAACATGTCAAGTCCTTGATATGGTATAAGCACCACCACCTCTTCCCTAGGTGTCTCTTGTTACAAAGTTATTGAAAACAAGATTGCACACTTCAGAGTCCCATCCCAAGCCAGCAAGTAGTTACTGTATGTAGTTAAGCTGCGGGCACATGGCTGACCTTGGGGTGAGATGCTACGAGGGTTATCTCCTTCCCAACTCTAGGACTCAATGACACTTCTTCGGAGTCTAAACCTGGGTTCTCTAATGAGGCACACCATCACATCCGTGAGAGCAGCTGTGAGTGGAGGAGTGTTCATCTTAGAAACGTCCGCGACAAGGAAGGATGGAGGTTGATGGTCATCACCGATCTCTGCTTTCTACACTTTACTTCCACAGAGAAGAAAACTGGAGAAGCCCATTTTCCTGTCTTTGAAATAACTCCATTAATTTTCATAAAGCATTGAACAAGATGCTCCTCCATTTAGCAAAAGAATGAGGAAAAGGAGAGACTCAGA
Source organism: Murina feae (assembly GCA_004026665.1). Lineage (NCBI taxonomy): Eukaryota > Metazoa > Chordata > Mammalia > Chiroptera > Vespertilionidae > Murina > Murina feae. The sequence goes on from PVJC01015418.1 coordinate 1,367, forward strand.
GATGTTACATGATGGTTTCAATATTCACAATTTGAACACCAATTGGAGCCAAAAGGCATGTTTTTCTTTCTAACTGTTCAACAGGTAATGGACTCGCAAACACTCACTGAGCATCTTCCCTGAACCAAGCACCTGGCAGGCCCATCGAGCAGTGGAGAGAGCCAGGCTTTTGAGTGGCTTTGAGTGCGGTGGACAATGACCAGGAGCCATGCGACAGGCATTGGTGTGTTCTGCGGCTGCTGACTCTCTTATCATAACTTTCTTTCTTCTTTGCTCTAAGTTCACATTGTTACTTAGACTTGGAACAACCCCAATTTCCCATCCTGGTCTGGTTACCAAGGGACTGCATATTGCCCCCCAAATGTGCCACCCTGAATTCTCACAAGAGACAGTAGTGACCTGTCTGAGGGACATGAGCTTTGTGTTGTCCTTCTAGTGGTAGTGATGAGTTTGCACTAATGATATTGACATTGAATCTGTTCATCTCATTCCTAAGGATGCCTTTCAAATAGCAGAAACTCCATAAATATTGACAAATTGACCCAGTTTGGAGCACAGTGTGGATGTGGAAATGGAAAAGACCCAAGGTAATGGAGAAAAGAGAGTAAGAGCTACAGAGAGGGGTTGTGTAGTCGTTTGCAGCTGTTGAGTTCATTCTGTTTGATCTAATTCCCTAATTTGGGTGAGGCCAAAGCTGGATGCATAGTTAGCTACATTCCTGGCTTCATTGTAGAACACCACCCTTGTTTTTCTTTCTCCTTTCATCCTTCTTGTAATTTACATTTTCCTGCTGGATATTTGAATCCCTCTAAGCCTCCTTAAAGCCTTTCTGGAACAAAGCAAAATACATATTAATCAATCGATCAAAGATTGGTCTGCAATTGTGGTCATATTTCTCCATCTTTTCCTCTGTCTCAGCTCACTGCCTTCCCTCTTCTCTTGTCATGGATCCGTCATAAGCCACCAGATTCTTCCTAATAACTTTTCTCATTCCTTATCCCCTTGCCAGCTCACCCGAAGGCCCTGGTAGCCATCTCTTCTTGAAGCTCTCTCCTCCTCACTTTCCGTGGTGATATCTCGTTCTTCTCCTAGCTCTTCAAATGCCTGTTTGGGGATCCTCTTCAAGTTCCTCTTTTCAACCTCATTAGTTAATCATGGCATGAAACCAAGGTTCCGGTCCTGACATTCATAATAGTCCATCTCAAGGAGAGCTTATTTACTCCCAGTGACTGCAAGCCCTTTGAGGATAAGGACTATATATATATATGTAATGTTATAGAAGGTGTTACAATAATCAGAGCTCTCCACGCATGCCTGATTTAACTTGATCGCACAGGACTTCTAGCAGTGGTGGTCTACAGTGTTCCCCTAGAGTGTTTAGAGAAGAAATTTAAGAAAAACAACCAACTGCTTATGGAATATATATAATTATGTTGTCTAATGAAGTCTAGATCCTCATAAACCTATGAAATTAAAATGAACAGGAACTGGGTTGGAATCTTTTACTATGCCCAGGGCTAACTTCAGTACAGATGGTGACACAGATTCTGTGTTTGTTGTTGTTTCTGGTTTTGCATATATTTTCTAAAACAGATGATGAACTCTTTATCTCTCTTCATCCTTATTTCTACTATGCCACATGCTTAAGGTGACCAGATGTCCTGCTTTTGGTGGGACAGTCCCGATTTTTAACAATTTGTCCCGTGTCCCGTGGCGTTTTTAAAAAGTCCCGATTTTTGGAAAGAGACATATGTACTACTCTTTATAATATTTTAAGTAATAATAATCTACTCTAATAAAAGAGTAATATGGAAATTAACCATCTCTCCAGGACCCCTAAGCCATGCCCACCAGCCAAGCCACGCCCATCAGCCAATCAGAGTGGCTGTATGCAAATTAACCCAGCCAAGATGGAGGCTGGCAGCCATGGAGCGGGTGGCAGCAAGTGCAACACGGGCGGCAGCAGTTGCAGCTCAGGTGTGGTGGGCGGTGGCGGGGCAGGCGGGGCGGGCGGCGGGGTGGGCCTGGCCAGCCTGCAAACTGCCATCAGCCCCTCACTCAGCCTGGCCAGGCACGCCAGCAGGTGGACATCCCCCAAGGGGTCCCAGACTGCAAGAGGGCACAGGCCGGGCTGAGGGACCTCCCAAGTGCACAAATTTTTGTGCACCGGGTTCTAGTAATAATAATAATAAAGAACCCTCCCGGTCAATGGTGTCCTGCTTTACCAATGTTAAAATCTGGTCACCTTACAATGTGCTGCTTGCAGTTATCGCCTGTCACCTAGGCAACTGACACAGCCCCTACATGGTCACACTGCTGCCTTCTAACCTGCCTCTTGAGTTTGCCAGACGGCAGCCAGAGAGAGCTTTAAAAGCTGCAGCCTGATGTGGACCTCCCCTGCTCCAGAACCTTCCATGGCCTCCTACTGTTCTTGTGGATAAACTCCTCTTGTGAGACCTACAAAGCTCTGCATGACTTCACCAGCCTTTCTCAGTTCCCAGGATGCTCCACACTCCTGGCCCCAGTGCCTTTACACGTGTTGTCTTCTCCACCTAGGATACTCTGAGCTCACGCTAAGGGCCTGGCTTCTTCAGAGAAGTCTGCCTTGACTCCTCCGATTGGTTCAGAAATGTTGATGATTCATTGTCATTCTTTGCTGTGATTTTCCTTCATGGGACTCATGACAAATAAAGTAAAACAACTATTTGGGTATTTATTTTCCTCATGTCTGCTTACCTTGCTGGACAGGAAGTTCTCTAAAGGCAGGGATGGTGCCTCTTTTGTTGACCCCCTTATCCACAGCTATTAGCCTGGCATATAGAAGGCGCTCCATACATGTTTACTGAGTATATGAATAAATATAAATAACCAGATCTTGTTTATCCCAAGAAACCCCTGGTGTTTAGAAAGATGTTTCAGGCATCGCTGGAGCTGGGAGTAAAAGAGGTGGGCTGAGTCGGGAGTGATGTGGATACTTCAGATACTGCAGGTTCTGCAGGCCCTAAGGAGCTGAATGAAGTTGAATGAAGATTCATGTGAATGTTGAGTTGCTCAAAATTCGGTCCAGGGGTCTTTTCCTCCGTCGGGAAAAACAAATACCGAATCCCATCTCTCCACCTGCTAAGTCTGCACACAAATGCCTTGGCTGATTTCTGCGTCTTATTTTGTGCATGGTACATAAAGCTGGGATTATTTCTAGGGATTTTGCTAGATTGAAGCCAACACACTAAAGAAGTCATGAGTCATAATTCCTTTTTAAAATGATTACATGCTGAATTTCCATTCACCTTTTCTTGGCTTATCTTTGGAATTTTGATACACTTCTTAGCATCTCAGGATAAATTAGGAGTTTTGGGAAATAAAAAGCAACATCTCTGGTTTAAGAAAATCCAAAAATAAACCACAAGAAACTTCACATTCCTGTAATTCTCAGCTTGACTGTTTCTGGTGTCCCATTACATCTTATATTAGGTGATATTGATTGTGTTATTTTTGCATATGTTAGCCATGGCAAAATAACTATGCGTGACATTTTTAAATCTCAAAGTTATTTTTTTTTTATTAAATAGACTTTGGATATTTATTTTGAGAGCCTAAATTTTGATGAGACCTTTCAGAAACACAGACTGTGCCCAAAGATGCTGCTACCACAGGCAAGGATGTGGAGCTGGGTGTTAGGTGCTGTCCGAGGCAGAAGACTCAACACAGTCCCTGCTCTTAAAGTGCTTGCAGTCTTCTATGTGGGACAAGACAAGTTGACACTGAAAACTATGATTCAAGGAGCAAGGTTGTAAGGATCGTTATAGAGGCACAGGTGCAAGTCCATGTATCCTACATATGTTTGGTGTGTCTTCTATGTATGTTTATTTCTTTAATCTATATAAATAAAAATGTAAATGTTCATTTGTTCAAAATCTCAAATCTCTGAAAGTTCTTCACCAATTGCTTTGAAATTTTGACACAACATTGCATTCAAATACACAAGTCTTTTTATATACCTACATTATATAGATGTCACACCTGTGACAGGTAAAAACATGCTTTTTTTGAAAACAGTGCCATCTATTGGACGTAAAAGCAACACACACTATGAACTTAACAATATTATTCAGTCTAACATTCAAAATCAGGCAGTCACATACAAGTCCGTCAACATGTTGTAGAAGCAGATGAAAAGGGTCGAGGCTGGGCTGGGGCTCGGGGCATGGGCGGTTGCCTCGGTCCACCACACGCTGCCAGCCAAGGGCTCGCAGGAAGTGTGGTGGGCAAGGGTGGGGGAGCTTCCTTGGCTCCTTTTTCCTCTGGCTTTTGGGCGGCTCGGGGAGGGCCCCTGCTGGCTGGAGTCGGGAGCGGCTGGGCTGCTTCGGGAGCCGGGTGTGGGGTGCAGGGCATGAGCCCCAGGTGGGAAGCTGGGGGGCCTGGGCTGCAGAGGCACACATGTGTGAGACCAGACCAGCCAGGCAGGGCAGGGGCAGTGGTGTGCCAGGTGCAGCTGCCCAGGAGGTTGCATTGTATACCCACAAGCATTGTGCAATTAAACATATTAGAAACGTGTGCAGCCTGAGTGCTACTGAGGTGCTGGGGGGACACAAGGCCGCGGAGAAGAGCATTCCTCCACCACCCGGAGTTGTGGCTGCTGCTGGGAGTGTCTGCCCCTTTGCATCGTTGCCAACTAGAGCAAACGTGGCATGTGGGTGGATGTATTTTTATTCGGGTAAGTGCTGCCAATTAGGTGGTAAGGGCCTGCAATTTTGTGAATCTTTATAATCTAAGTGGGCGTGCTCGGGGCCCCGCCCGCCGGGTGAGACGCTTCACGTCCCGCTTGAAAACGGGCTAACCAAGCAAGGGCAAAAGTGCCCAGGCCAGATAAGCTTCTCTGAAACAGATGCATTTCTCAAGCGCCTAGTGTGACTGTGAAGAGGATTCAGAATGGCTGACCTTGAGTGCAGGAAGGTGGAGTTTGCAGCTGTGGCCGCGTTCCAGGGATGGAACGTCGGTGGGCTTAAGGCCATGATGATGTTACCATGAATTTTTGGATCTACTCATGCCCCAGGAATGGAGATGATTAGGAACTTACAAATAAATGTCCTGGTGCCAGGTTAGAGGTGCATGATGAGCTATTATTCATCTGCTTACACACACACACACACACACACACACACTGATTTATTAGGAGTCTATTACTATGTGCCAGCAACAGAGCAACATTCCATTAATGACAAAGGAAGAGCCTTTCAAAGCTGCTTGCATCCTGCATCATGGGAGCAGACAAAACATGAAACCAGGCCAAACTTACATTAACCTTCATTATCGTTTTTAAAGTTATTATTATGAAAGAATTGGGAGGGCTCTTCAAGAAATTTGGGGATGAATCTCAGAATCTTTGGGCCATATTTAGTCTTTGTTGATTTTAAAATTTAGCAACTATACAGAAACTCTTCTCTCCTCTTTTTCTAGCCATTTCCCCCTACCATTCATCAGATGATGGGTGGCTGGAACTCAGAAATGAAGTCTGCTCTGGATCTAAACTAAAATTAATTTCCCCTTTAGTTTCCTTGCCAAATGCTGTGGCTAGAGGGGCCAGCAGATGTTGCAGGATTTGGGAACCATAATTAGGGAAGGGAGTGTGGTAGGGAGCAGAATGAGGGAGAGGAGGATGGTAGGTTTCTTGTGCCTCCCAAGAGCACTGTGTGCCCAGGAGGCGGGGGGTTGGAGGGGACTCAGGTGAACAGCCAGAGTGAGGGCATGATAGAGCTGTGCTTGTCCTTTTCGGTTGCTAGGATTTGAGGCGTTATTTTAACACTGGCTGTGACATTACACCAAAGTTTTGCCGGATGACAGAAACTGCCAAATCTTCCACCTCCATTTTTATGGGGAATTTTGCTAAATATTTTTCCCGTGCCCTCATGTCTGGACACACCTCTGTTTGGAGTCAAGAAAATGATCTCTCTACTATGACTAAGAGGCCCCAGAACTTTATATTAAAATTCAATCAGGGTATCACATTATTCCACAAGCCAGAACAGACCCATGAGTTAGAGTGGCTTTGGGGGCTGTTTCATCTCAGATAACCTAAAGGGAGTTTGAGTTAGATACCCAGGTTTTTCACGTTCATCAGAACCTACAAACCACTTAAGTAGTTTAAAAAGTCTCACTAAAGGTTTTGAGTGTAACCAAAAATACATAATATTAAAAATGTGCATGGTGGATTTTTACTATAGTCTGATGCAGTAATTATAAGTATTCCTCTGAAGAAGAATTCCTGGGTTTAGATCCTGGTTTCACCATTTATTATCTATACTAGAGGCCCGCTGCACAAAATTTGTGCACTGAGGAAGGGTGTCCCTCAGCCCAGCCTGCATCCTCTCCAATCTGGGACATCCCTCTCACAATCTGGGACTGCTGGCTCCCAACTGCTCATCTAACTGCCTGCCTGATTGTCCCTAACCACTTCTGCCTGCCAGCCTGATCACCCCCTAACCACTCCCCTGCCAGCCTGATCATCCCCTAACCACTCCCCTGCCAGCCTCATCGACGCCTAACTGCTCTCCCCTGCCAGCCCAGTTGCCCACAGCTTCCCTGCTGGCCATCCCTGCTGGCCATCTTGTGGCTGTGGGTGCCACCATTTTTGAGGGCAAAGCAGTCAATTAACATATTCTCTCCTTATTGACTGTGGGTGTAGCCATCTTTGAGGATAGGGCAGTCAATTAGCATATTCCTTCCTTATTGGCTGTGGGCACCACCATCTTTGCGACAGTGTGAGGGTCAATTAGCATATTCCCTCTTTATTAGATAGGCTGACCTTGAGCCAATGACCTGACTTTGCTATGCTGGTTTCCTTACCTGTTAAGTGAGAACAAGAGTATTTACCTCCTGGGTTCTGGAAGGAATAAAGGAAGTCATTGTTGGTAGCACTTGGCTCATTGGAATGCCTCAGAGAATGTGAGCTATAAATATAATTGTAATTTTCAAATGTCTATCAACTGCCTGTTTAAAATCACAAGCATATCTATATTTAAATGCTCAAGAAATTATATATTGTTAAAGCATATTTTTAATTGCAAAATTAATATATGCACAATAAAAATTACAACAGTGGTTTTGTAAGTGTGTTTTTTAATATATGTAGACATCTCATAAAGAAATAATGTTTTAAAGTAAAATTTGGTAATAGTACTTTATGAAGGTAAAAACATCATGAGATTCTGTTTTCTGTCCCTTGATCAGGAGGAAGAGGAAGTTATTTCTCAGCTTGCTTGAATCTAGAACGATCTACAAGGCTGCTCTCTGGCCCTTTAAACATTCTACCAAGTGAGCATCAAATGTCAGCTGTGGGCATGGATGGCCCAGGTCTACCAGCTTACATCAGGGTTCTGTCTGCATTTCCATCCTTTACACAAAACTGTTTACATGAAACAGTACGTCTCTCCTCTCCTCACTCTGGTGCAGGTCCACAATTTTAGTTACCATTTCATTACATGAAAATTACACGATTTTAACTACTCACATATTTACAGCTCCAGCTCAGACTTTCCAAGCTCCAGACTCTCCAACTTAGCATGCACTCTTGGAGGCCCCAAGGAACCTCAAAATCGAGATACATAAAACTGAACTCATCATCTTTCCTCTCAAATCAAATCCGCTTCCAGGAGTTCCTGCTTCATTAAACAGCACCACCATCTCCCCGCCCACACCATAAACTTCAGCTCAATCTTGACACCTCCTTGTCCCCCACCTTTTATTCAACTATTCATCAAGTCTTATTGATTTTATCTCTTAAATTGTTATTGAAGCATCTACCTCTACATCCATTTATTCCAGTCCTCACTACCAGCACTCAAGTTCAACTATTCACGTCGTTCATGGACCACTGCTTTCTTTGTAGCGGGGTTTCCCCGGATCCACCCTGGACACACCTCCAATCCATTTTCCACACTGAAGTCAGAGCAATCTTTTCAAGTCTGTTTAAGTCATTCTTAAAATACTCAAATGACTTTCATATTTTTGGAATAAAAGTAACTTGTTGACTTTTTAATTCAGGCTGCAAGGCTGGGCCCTCCTTCCTTTCCTGTTTCATCTCACAATCCAGTTTCACCTGGTCTCTCCTCTTCTGTCCTTCAGACCTTCACTTTGTAGTTTATCTTTTTCATGCTCCCTCTCACCACAGAGCCTTTGCACTTACTGCTTGACCTTCCATCCCTTCTCAGCTTAATCAATGCCCACGTTTCTTCTCAATTCAAACATCACTTCTGCAAGAAAGTCTTTCTTGATCTCCCTGAAGTGGTTGACTTCTTTGTAGTAAAGGATCTCATTACCCCAGGTATTCCCACTAGTAGTCTATTAATGCCTTCATTCAACAAATATTTGTTGAGCACCTACCATGCATCAGGTTCTGCTCTAGGTACTAGGGATGCGTCATTGAACAGAACAGGCAAAGTCTTTCTTATGGAGCTGCCATTCGAGGATGGGAAGCAGACAATAAACAAATAGAAATGCCACAGGGTAACAAGGAATCAAAAAAAAAAAAAAAAGCAAGGAAGGGGTTCTTCATTTGTTTGTGTGGTTATCTACTAATATGTGTCTTTCTCTCTAGATTGTAAGCTCCAAGAGGGCTGGGTGTGCTCACATATATGTGGGATAGTGCCGGTCTCCTAACAGATGCATAGTAAACATCACTGAATAATTTCCATTCCGACCAACAGCAACCTGGACAGAATGGAATGCAACACTGTCGGATTGCCTTACTTAAAGCGGTGTTTGAAAATGAAGAGCATCTCTCACTTCAAAGCAAGTTAACGTTTTAAGTCCTTATGTTTGAATGTAACACAGAAATCATCTGGGGAAGTTTCAGACACTGGATGCTTTGAGTTCCCCTCATTTTTAGATGAAAACAAATCCTGGAAACATCCCACAATTTGAAAATAACTACCCACTAAAAAGTGAATGTATATAAACAGGCCAAAATATTTGAGGGAAAATAGAACTTTGTTTATCTAGGGAAATAATGATTTGCTTAATGACCTTTGCATGAGCGTTCTTAGTGTTGAAAGACCATGACCTATGTCCTTCTATATTTTATATATATATTTTAATATGTTTTATTGATTTTTCACAGAGAGGAAGAGAGAGACAGAGAGTTAGAAACATCAATGAGAGAGAAACATCAATCAGCTGCCTCCTGCACACTCCCCACTGGGGATGTGCCCGAAACCAAGGTACATGCCCTTGACTGGAATCAAACCTGGGACCCATGAGTCCGCAGGCCGATGCTCTATCCACTGAGCCAAACCAGTTAGGGCTGTCCACATAACTTGTTAATTTTTGTGCTAGTAAATGATGTTCAAGTGGAAAGTCAAGAGAGCAATTAAGTGAGTGAATTCCGCTGTGGCGGAGAAGGCCAGGTAAAACATGGACCTGCTTCACAATTGGAAAGGACACAAGTGTCCCCACAGGATGGACATGGCTCTGAAGCCCGTAGGCTTTATTTAGCTTCAGCTTTTTAGGTATTTCCAGGAAGCAAGCATAGCTGCGGTTCCAAGAGATTTTTTTCTTCTCTGTTGAGACAGTCAGCATTTTTGAAAAGCAGAGAGTTTGCCTGCTAAGCATTCCTGGGGTAGGCAAAGCACCGCACTGGTGTTTCTGCTTTATTTCTCCATTAGAATGAATGCTAACGTGCTGAAATGAGGCCCTGATAATAGGACGGTGAGGAAAAAAAGGAATGCAGACAAGATTTTTAAAGTGACATTTAATTTTAAAAGCACCGAATATTTCTTCAATAACTAGTCTAAGTCGTTTTGTGAGTCTACTCTGAAACATGTTTTCTCTCGGTTTTCACATTTTCGAAGGAAACTTTTGGAAATTTGTTATTTTGTAGGAATTCCTCCAGAAAATGAAGAGAGAGAAGGCAGAAAATTGTACAGAAAGCAGAATTCTAGTGTGATGGATATGAACGGGGGTGTGGGGTGAGGACACATGAATTTATGGCCATTTGGTAAGAAATGAAAACTAAGCAAAAACAGGACTTTGCTTTGGAAATATTTCCAAGAACAGATCACCCCGGGCAGGTAGCGGTACCAGCTGAACCATAGGGCTCTAGTGACATCTAGTGCACAAAAACGGTACCAGAAATGCAATACTCTCCTTTGTTCTACATACTCTCTCAAAAGTAAAATATTTATGTCTCGATAGAGGTCAAGGAAACCATAGCAATTAAACATCCTCACTGAAGGATTTTTAAAATAACATCTCCTTCGCTTCCCTCTACAATCACCCTGTGAGCAAAGCTGAGAAATGATTATCAATCTCACTTCTCAGATGGGGAATCAGAGGCCTGGAGAAAGAGGGTGAGTGATTTTCCCAAGATGATACTCCTAGTGAGAGACGGAACCAGGAGAAAAACAAAAGACTCCTTTCATCCTAGACCCTCTGTCAACCTCCTCTGTGCTTCAACACTTGCCTTCCTAATTTCAGAGGGACTGAAGGACAGCCTCAAAGGTAGATAAGCAGGTCACTCCTCATTTGGAGGAAGGGGATGAGCAAAGGGCACATGTCAGTCCCATGCAAATTGGGGTTGCGTATCCTTTCCGGATTTATGCTACCCTGGCCTCTCCAACCACAGATTAGAAAAATCCAAGTCCATCGCAACAATGGCAGTTGGGAGTGAATACAAAAGGGGGAGGCCCCAAACCGAGGAGGCACTGCAAAGCACCCAATATCGTCCCTGCCCCCTTCAAACAAAGAGAAGATTATACAGACAGAAGTTCCAAAAGATGTCTTAAGGTTTTCCTCTGTGGAGTTCACACTGCTGGCAGGTACCGAGCATCTCATTTTAAGTTTGTCCATTTAATCGCAAGAGCAAGAAACAAACAAAACAGCAACAACAACAAAAAACTCAGGAGAACAAATAAGTAGAAATAAATAGCAAAGAAATTGCAAGAAGAATGACTGCCCAGAGACAGCTGTCTTTACATCTAAGGAGCGAAGATAACTATGGGAAAAGGCATCTGTTTTCATCGGGGTTTCACACAGATTTATTTGGGGAGAACAAAGCCCCAGTGCAGATTTCTGAATTGACTTCAACTTTTCCCAAGGCTTTTTAAAACTTTAAGGACTCATATAGTTAAAGTACTATAAAGTCAACGTATTTTGAATAAAATTTGATAATAACTACACACTAAAAAGTGAATGTATATAAACAGGCCAAAATATTTGAGGGAAAATAGAACTTTGTTTATCTAGGGGAATAATGATTTGCTTAATGACCTTTGCATGAGCGTTCTTAGTGTTGAAAAACCACGACCTATGTCCTTCTATATTTTATTTTTTAGTTTTTAATATATTTTATTGATTTTTCACAGAGAAGAAGAGAGGGATAGAGAGTTAGAAACATCGATGAGAGAGAAACATCGATCAGCTGCCTCCTGCACACTCCCCATTGGGGATGCACCCGCAACCAAGGTACATGCCCTTGACCAGAATCAAACCTGGGACCTTTCAGTCCACAGGCCGATGCTCTATCCACTGAGCCAAACCGGTCAGGGCTGTCTTTCTATATTTTAAAAAAACATAACTTCAACTCATTTGACTGTCAGAGAGCAAGTAAAGAGAGCAGACATTTGCTCTTCATCTGACCTATAACCAATATTAAATTCTCCAAAGAAAAATTAAATTATTTTTAAATAGCTCATGATGAAATCTGATCATTTTGTGTAAATTTGGTTAGAAAAAAATGTCCAAAAGAACACCCCTAGAAATTTTTAAATGAGATGTCAATGGCTAGGAGGAAAGGGGTAAGAGGGAGAGGGGCAAGGGTGGGTGGTATTCAGAACCTAAAGATTTTCCCAGGCGTTTTATTTTAAGATTTGAACCATGACGATATATTTTCACTGCAATCCTAAAAACAAGAAAAGATTTTAAAATTAGAGAAAATGATGGTTATTTGTGAAAACAATATAATTATTTGCTCAGTCAGAAAATTACTATAATTTTCTGAAACCCCAGTTAGCGCGGGATTTCATTTTCATATCTATTTCCTTTGATGTAGAAAATGAACATACTGACAGCTGTCACAGGGGAGAGAGGGATGGGGCTGGGTGAAAAGGGTGAAGGGATTAAGCAAAAACAAACAACTCAATAGACAGAGATAACAGGATGGTGATTACCAGAGGGAAAGGGAGTTTGGGGGAGGAAGAAGACAGTAAAGGGGGAATAAATGGTGATGGAAGGAGACTTGACTTGGGGTGGTGAACACACAATACAATATACAGGTGATGTGTTATAGAATTGTACACCTGAAATCTATATAATTTTATTAACCAATGTAACCCCAATAAATTCAATAAAAAAGTTGACTGAAAAACCGGTGAAGATGAGCATATTGGAAGCTGCTGAGAGATTTATTAGGGCATCTTTATCTGAGTAAGAAACTATTAGAAGTTGGTTATCTACCAATTTAGTATATTTTTAAAATTTATGTTTTGTGTCCATAGAAGTTTTAGCACAATAAGCAAAAGGATGGTCTGTCCATTGCTATGTTAGTATCAACAGGGAAGAGGTTGACCCAGGTCATTCTAACTTAAACAACCACCTGGTTTGGTTGTCTACACGGAGTAAACTGACCTAATCCTATACTTCCTCTGAAAGGGTGTACAACAGTCAAAAACTTAGAAATAGAAACAGAAAAGAAGTTATGAAAACCTGGCATGAGTTATCAGTCTTAAGAAACAAATGAAAGCTGTAGAGGTCAAGAAATTGCACATAACAGGAGTGGCTAATTTACTATCTTTAAAAGCCAGACCGATGACATGGAGAGGGGTAAAGAATATGACAAACTGTACAGTGCTATCTACTACCTGCCTCCAGTTAATTAGGAGAGGTAACGTGTAAGCAGAAATCAAATTGTCATTAAAATTTCCCAACCTTTAAAATATTAACTATTAATGCAACCTAAAAACTCCGAATGGGCCAAACTAAGAATATCTATAGACGGCTTTCAACTCATGAGTTACCAATTTATGGTACCTGACATGTAACATCTGGGCTGCATCAGTTTGCATTTTCTCAGTGTATATAAATGTGTGTGCTTATGTACCTGTGTGTGTACAGGCATAGATTTACAAAGCTTAGGCCTAGCTACATAGCCAAGGATGAGTCAGATTGACAAAAACCACAGCCAAGAAAAAAAATCATTCTGTTGGATAGATCTCCTCCAGCTGTGTGATAGACACTGCCAGACCCCCAAAGCGCTGGTGAAGCCAAGAGAGTCACCCTCCATCAGACGCCCTGCCCTTCCTGTGCTTTCTGAGCACCTCTCTCATCTTCCACCTTTGCTGTGATTTTGTGTCTCATGGGTAGTATCTGCAGCTCTTCTTTGCAGGACTTCCTTAAACCAATTGGAGCCACTTTATGACAGATGCAGAGAGTCAGAGGTACATCCCCATAGAGCAGGAAGCCCTTAACTTTCAGTCATGAGAGTATGAAAGCCCAACTCTGCCTTGGGTCAAGAAAATGTTGGGCTATAACTTAACACCCTAGAGCTCTCCTGCAGGATTAGGCTGACACCCCCTTCTTTGGGTCTCTGTCTCCATTGGACTCTTGTTTGGCTTCTTCCTCTTCCCATTTCTGCTCCCCTCCTTCCTATTGGTGCCCTCTGGGAGCAAGCACTTCCCCAATAAATCAGTTGCACATAAATCCTCTTCTCAGAATCCTACCAATTCAACCGAAGACCACCAACTTTCACTGTCTTAATTTCCTTAATATGAGGACAATCATATTATCTATCCAAAGGGTGGTTGTGATGGTTCAATGTGTTAGCATGAACAAAGAGCTTAGAACAATCTCTGGAAATCACTATATGTGTTGGCTAAAATTATTCTTTCATAACGTTAAGAGAATGCATTTACAAACAAATCCATCATATCTTTCAGCAAAGTTCTGTTTTCTGATGGAAGCACATATTGATGTGTACTTTGGAGATATAGCTATTAGAGCTCAATGTATCTTTTTTGTTCTTCAAGACCACATGACTACATGACATGCCTCTGGGATAAATCACAAATAAGAATAATAAACCCAATCTAGGCACAAGAATGGTGGTTGTGTTTATAGGTGACAAAACCACCAGACCGTGGCACGGGACATCTCATACACCTCAGACATTCTAATGAAGCATCACAATTGATTCAGCTGCAGCCCATCTGTCAAGTGAACAGGCCATAATAAGCTTAACACCCACGGTCCATTTGTTTCTTCTATATTGACACGGTCTAAGCTTCCTGTCTTTCTTGCAGAAACAGGCATTTCTTTCCAAATTTCTTCACTGTTGTCAGCAGTGCCATCATTTTTCTAATCCCTCAAGATTAAAGGTTTAGGATATTTCATTTCTAATTTCACTCCTCCCAAACCAATCTATCATCATGTTTTGCTTATTGTATTTTCACAAGGTCCAGCAGATCTTTTCTTTTTTCACTGTGTCTTAATTTCCTTAATATGAGGACAATCATATTATCTATCTAAAGGGTGGTTGTGATGATTCAATGAGTTAGCATGTACAAAGAGCTTAGAACAATCTCTGGCAATCACTATATGTGTTGCCACTGTACATAGTATAAGCCCTAATGTGTCACACTTGGGGATCCGCAGTGTTGACTTGTTCTCATATCTTCTTACCTCTTCTGTCTTCAAGTCATTGTCAATGTAGCTGGTAGACTACTCTTCAACACTTCTCATGATTTCTCTCCATAGCCAAAAAGCACATGTAAATTCCTCCAGTTACTTAACATGCAACTATGTAGGCTGTCTATGTGCCAGGGACTACTGTAAGTCCTTTACAGATATGTACAACCTCTGATGTGGGCGCTGTTATTGCCCCAATTTTATAGATAAGAAAACAAAGAGATACATAACTTGCTTCAGATTATAAAGCTAGTTAGTGTCAGAGTCGGGACTCAGAGACACAGCAGTCTGTCTCCAGGATCTGGACACACAGTCAGGATTTACTGATAATACCACAGCACTAACACTGACTCTCAATCAATGTCAGTCGTCACCAGCATCAACCTTTATCATCATCTCCCAAATGCCGACTCCAAGTGAGTCTCATTTCTGAGTTTCTATATGTCATTCTCTGGACAGAATAAGACAAGAAACATTCTGTGATTGGTGAGAAGATGAATTGCTTGGGAAGTGCAGGCAGGGAAATCATAGGAAATAACACTAGAGTGGGGGTAGGTGATCTCTTTGTGAAGAATCAGGCTACAATTATAGGCCAATTTGCTCATGAATGGCCAAACCAGTGAACATGTCTAAAATGGCTCTCAAAATGGCAATAATCTGTTTGTAGGGCTTCCACCTTGAGATATGTTTTAGGGAACTTTGCAGGAGGTGATTTTATGGCCCACTAAATCTTTTTCCTCATGCACCAGGAAAGCAACCTCAGGAAAAGTCTCTGGTTGGAGTGGGAATTTTCTTGGTTTAAGAGCTTTACTTCCAAATTGCCAATGCCATCTCTTCAATATTATT
Organism: Murina feae; assembly: GCA_004026665.1. Lineage (NCBI taxonomy): Eukaryota > Metazoa > Chordata > Mammalia > Chiroptera > Vespertilionidae > Murina > Murina feae. The sequence goes on from PVJC01015418.1 coordinate 16,886, forward strand.
CCAGGATGCCTAAGAGCTCCTCATTCAAATAGGACTCTGATGGCTTACCTAATATCCCAAAGACTCCATGAGAGATATGTACATTGGGATATAATTATGGCTCTACTACACTTGAATATATATAAGTGTGTGTATATATATAGTTAACTCAAAGACTTTGTAGGTTATAAGTAACTCTTCCATTATTACTATACTGGTGGGTATTTCCCATTTAGAGGGCCAGTTCAAATTTTTATTTATCTTCAAACTAATTAAATTTGGCTGTGGTTGTGGATCTTCAGAAAATTGCCAATCCTTGTAATAATTCTCCCCCAATTAATTTTCAAAGTAATTGCTTAAGTGATCATTAATGTCTTCCTTAGTATCACCTTAATGTTTTCTAAATCTTTTAAACAGCATAGAATTACTAGGAGTGTTTACAGTAAACAATTACTGGATAAAGTGCTAAAAATTGACAACAATATAAGATGCTCCAAGATCTATGCAATGTAACTACTAAATTGAAGAAAATAAATGAAAGACTTCAAAAATATGTTATTCTGTCACCATCTGGAATGGCTTAATAAATATAGCAAAATACAAAAGCAATACTATAGAATACATGTTATTGTATTCCTTCAAATTAATTAAATTATACAACCATACAGTGGGAACAGATTGTTGTTATTTGATTAGGGTGAACATAATCTTTTGCAATTATTGTTTTAATTTGAACCCAAAGGGAGGTGACAGAAAATAGTTGAACATTAATTCCTTTAAAATTTCCCTTTGGGGGAACAGAACAACAATTTTATTCCTTTGTAACTAAGACACAATATCAACATGGTTCCCCCAACTGGATCACACATGACAGAGCCATTGGCAACAGATGAATTGGTGACATGAAATCAAAGCATGAAGGAGGCAGAATGTACTCAAATAAAATTCTCTTGGCTAAAATTTTTGCAAGTTTTAAATATTTCTTATGATACTGTCTCAGGATTCAGAGCAAGCTGATAGAGTGTGTATCACCTCATATAAAGTCCTGCCCCTGGCTGGAATCTGAACAATCAGATATGGTCTACTCTGCCTTAGGTATCTAGCTTAAATAATTCCTGGAGGAGTTCTTCAACAAAAGTTTAACTTGAGAATGCCAATACCCCTTTTAAAGGATCAGTATTATATAAAGCTTGCCATACATTAATTTTTGCCATGATTAATGATCATTAATAATTATTTAAACATTATTTAATACCAAATCTCATTTAAAAAGGAATGTATCATCCCATGGACACAGAAATTAGTGTGGTGAAGGCCTGGGAGGGGTCAGTGTGAGGTGGAGGGGATCAATGGGAAGAAAATAAAAGGACGAGGATATCTGTAATACTTTCAACAGAAAAGATAAATTTGTAAAAAATAAAATAAGGAATGTAATTTACATGATTAAAACAGATAAATTAATAAGAGAAAATTAAGGGTAAGAAAATATTTGAAGTCAGAGGAAAAGTTAGTACATTAAAATATAATGTACAGTTGCCAGAAATAGTTAAGAAATTTGGCTCTAAGCCTTCTATAAAACAAAGAAAAAATAATATCTTATATATAAAATTCACAGACTCCACAAACATAAAAACAGACCACTTTTTCTGTGGAGACCTAGTCTCTTGGTATTAAGACCTGAAAAGAATTTCTTCCATAATTTCTCATAAAGGGTGTCTGAGAAAATTCCGTTTTTGCCATAGAACCTTCCTCAATATCCCAGGACACATCTCTTCCCTTTTCCAAACTCTTTGCATGTTCATTTGCCTTTCATTCCAAAATATTTGTTGAGTGCCTGGCATTTGTGTCACATGCTGGGAATACAGTGGTTGAACACAATGGACCCTATCTTCCTAAGGAGTTTATAGCCTGCAAAGTCAGCTAGAGGTGAATTTTTCAAAAACTATGTAAATAAATATATATAATTATAATGCGTATCTATAATACAATATATAAATAGGTGTCATTACAAGCTATGACCAGTGCGATCAAGGAAAACTATGAGGTACTATGAAAACCAGTGGCTTGATCTACCCTACGTGGTCAGAGGAGGCATCCCTGACCTGAATGAAGAAATGAATGAAGTTTGCACTTGGAACTGCAGTCAGTACTGTCTCATTTAATACTAGATTGTGATGTACATATTTTCTGTTGTTTAAGGAAGAGGGAATCTGGTTGTTTTTTCTAAATTTCCCCTGCAGATGCTGAGCTCCTCTAGACACAAATCATGCTTCCTCCTTCTGTATCACCCATCCTGCCTCAACCATGTCAAGGACATGGTAGTACTTGGGTCAACCACACTTGAAGGAGAATAGAATATATTTTAACCGCCGCCACCACCACAATGCTCAGCAAGAAAATATAGCTCCTTTAGTCTCAATTCTTACTACTTTAAACTAACAAATGTTTTAATTGACAGGAAATTCAAATACATCTTCCAAGCACTTTACTATTATTATTACAAGTTTTGGGGGGAATTGGAGTTCCCCTGGGGAGAAATTTAAGCTGGAGAGCTGGAAAAACCCCATGCTTTGTTACAAACTGGGGATTTCTCTTCACATGCTGTTTTTCTTCGGCTCACGGTAACTGATATTTCAATATTCCCTCTGCAGCAGAAAACCAGGCAGCACCTGCAGACCTGCTCTCTTGTTTCTACCATAACAAATTGTTAATTATTCACAAACACCACCAAATTGTTTTAACATGCCACTGAGATTACCTGAATCAGTCTCAATTTCTCTCTTGCCATCTCTCCTTTCCCCCTCTTTCTCATCATCCTCCCCTCCCTTCTCCTTTCTGTCCTGTAACCCTTGCACTCATCTCTCCCCATTTCTAACCCTACTAACTCCCCTTCTCAGGATGCAAAATAATAAAATGATCAGATGTGGCATAATGGCTCAAAGCCTCTTGAGGTCAGTGGTTATGTGCTTGATGACTTCACCCATAGGCTTTTCCTGCCTGGAGCTGCAGGAGATGGAGCTGGGCTTGGAGGGTACCTGCATGTTTGTAGGAGACAGGCAAGATATAGGTGAGAAAAGAAGGGCTGGCAGAGCAAAAGGGAACCACTATCCCTATTCTACATGGTGGAAGAGCCAATGGCAAGGGAAGATATAAATAACAAAACCAATGGGAGTGGGCAGAGACCAAGGCTGGAACCCAAAGAGAAGGCCCTCAGCGAAGAATGGGCAAGGTACAGGTAGGGAGGTTGGTTAGAAAATAGAATTTAGAAGAATTCACAGACCTGAGAACATAAGGAGAGAGCTGTCTCAGACGGAGTCTGGAAGGAGAAATTGCTATCGAGGAACTGTTGCCTGTCCAGACAACTTTTCCCTGAGCTTTATTGGGATCTAATTGATATATAACAGTATGTAACTGTAAGGTGTACAATGTGTTGGTTCAATGTACTTTTATATTGCAAAATGATTACCCCCATAGCGCTAACTCCCCCAGGATGTCACATAACTATCATAGCAAAATGATGGTAGAGTGTGGGGATCAACTGTAGAGCTCTCAACTTGGATAACCAAGATTGGAATCCTGGCCCTGTTTCTTAAGCTATATGACCTTGGGCAAGTGACTTTCCTTCTCTGAGCCCCGTTATCTAATCTGTAAAATGGGGAGAAAAATATGAACCTACAGTTGTAATTGTCCAACAAGTGGTAGCTCTTATTATTTTTTTCTACTACTGTTACTATTATAATAGCATATAACATATGGTAGGCACTAGATTTTGTTGTTGACTGTATAAGAGCTACATGTGCTACATGTGAATGACCAAGGAAGTTTTCCTTGTAGAACAAAGTACAATCAATCAGCAGACTCTGAACAGCTTCTTTCGCGTACTACAAACATTGGCTGGGCATGAAAGAATTCTCCTTAGCCTTGACATGCTCCATATGGCATAGAACACTGTCCTGTGCTTATTTTTCTGGATGTCCTCTTATCATACAATCGTGTTTGCTTTATTCCTTGGAAGTTTCAACCTGCCAATGGAAACATCAGCATCCTCTTCCCTCAGGCCAGCAAGCTATGCTGTGGAAAGGAAAACAGGCCTCTCGACCTAAGTAGATACAATGTAGATTTCGGCAGCCAGGAGCTAAGAGGCTAAACCTCTGTGTTGATGGTCTCGGACAAGATTACATTTCCAATGGCATGAATTTCTAACCATAGCATGGCAAGAAAGATGACTGCATGTCATCTGCATTCTTCATGACCCTGACAATGTGATTGTTAAGGCCACCATGCCAATTTGGATGACTAAAGCAATGAGAAGAAGCCTTAAATAAAATAAGCAGAGAGGACAAAATAGTAGAGTGGTCAGATCCCATCTGGAATACTGTGTCGAATTTTGGAGGCCATATTTTAAATGAATACCCAAAAGCTGTAACCCCAGGACAGCAACAAGATGAAAAAGATAATGGTGATGGATGGAACACAGCACATAGATGTGTCAGGGACTAAATAAAGACCTAAAAAAACCACTATAGAAGCATCATCCCATGGAATGTTCACCACAGCCCCTTAAGAGCCCACGTGACAGATGAAAACAAAAATACTTTCCTGAAGTCCCAGCTAAAAAGCTATGAACCTGGGTTACAACTTTGGGTCTGTCACACTCCAAAGTCTCTCCTCTTACAGCTACAAGTATTTGTAAATGACTTTTCAGAGGGGCTAAAAGCATTCAAGAATGGTTGAGGTGGGAAAAGCTGACAAAGGCAAGACATGGCATTTGTCTTCATTGTAAGAAAAGCATTTTTGTTCTATTTAGCCACAGACTTCGATTGTAGGATGGACATTTCTTGGATGCAGGTTTCACTTAATACAAGTAGGAATTCTTTAACAACCAGAGCTGACTTGGAGAAATGGGCAGACTTAGGAAAGTTCTGAACATCCCAACACATCCAAGCGGTGGCCTTGGTTTCATCTGACAAGGATGTGGTACAGGAACCCATGAGTTAGGTGGTGGCCAGACCATTACTTCTAAGATCCTGTCGGTACCAAGAATATGCCGGCCCTGAATCAGCATTTGCACTGTGTGTTATCACTGATATGCACACACAACGGGGCAGATCTTGTTGTAGGGCAGTGTCTAAATGAGGACGGTCTGATCGCGAATGATAGAAGAGGGAACCCAAACTGGCCTACGCAAAAGATAATAAAAACTGAAATAAATAAGCCAGCGAGAACATGTTGCCTTAAGCAACTGATAGGTCTTGTGGGCGTGGCTAGAAGAAATACCACTGGGTCTAGGGACACAAATGATAGTCTCAGAGTCCGATTTTTTTCATTTCATCTCTCAGCTCTGCTCCACATCTCAAGTGAGTCTCAAACAGGCTCTCTTATAATGTCTTATAATAGTAAGACGGTTGCCAGAATTTCTGGGGGATTACATCCTTCCAGGTTTAAAACCAGCAACGGGAGTGGGGCAGAGGAGAGCTGAGCTGAGTGTGTTTGTCCCAACATCTCCAGTGAGTCCTGCGATTCACTTTGATGAAACTGGCTTCAGTTATGTATGTGCCTGTGCCTTATAACTATGTCCAGAAAAATGAGGTTAGTTTGGATCTGGCTACATGTTAAATTCCCAGTAGCCCCACCTGGATCATGTGGATGGAAGTGGGGGAAGACTGGATTTTTTCACTCATTATTAAGGACCTACTATGTGAATAGAGCAATTTACTGAGCCCACTGAGCATACAAAGATGACCAAAAAAAAATCAAAGTTCTTGTGTATGACAACTAAAGACAAGGAAGGCTCATCTGTACTGAAGGGCATATAGGAGGTGGCTTATAATTATTCTGCATTTGTGTAGGAATTACGTTTTTTACATTATGAAATATGGGGAATCTCTCACCGGTTCTCAACCAGGGCAACTTCACTCTCCAAACCCCACTCCACTTAGAACACTTGACAATGTCTGGAGACATCTTTGTTTGTCAGAACTAGAGGAGTGCTCCTGACATCTGGCGGGTAGAAGCCAGGGGGCTCCTAGCCACCTTACAACACACAGGGCAACCCTCACAACCAAGAATAATCCAGCACACAATGTTATAACAGTGCTGAGGGAAGCACATACACATGCGTTTGCAAGGTCCCAGTTATAGGAAAAACTCCATGGTCCTGTAATAACCAATAGCACTATCCTATAGCTCCACAGAGGGAACCGAAAGTCATATTCAGGTTGAACTAAAGGGTAGAACCAAGCCTGGGTTCTGTTTCATCCAGAGGCAGCACTAGTCATTGCTCCCAGGTGGTTGGTCACCCACACTTTCATCCTAATTAGACCATCCCCAGCCAGAACTCACGCCACGTCCCCTTCCAGCTTCCAGGCTGCTCACCCAATAATCAGTTAGCCAGAGTCACTACGCAGGCATACCTGCTGGGAACTAGCTGGAAGGTTAATGAACAGCACAGGGTTACCGTCAAACACACATCTTTAATTGGTCAAGAGACCTAACTTCATTTCCAAACTATTTGCTTGCATCTCAGATGGGTGTTCCAGATGTCAAGGTCGGAATCCTGTTGCTGATCCCAGACCGTGCCAAAACTATTTTCTGGAAGCAGTCCAGGGGACTGACTTCACACCCTGTGCAGTGGGCTCGGGGTCGGCCAGTGGTCGTATGAGGGTTATTATTGAACTTGTGCTGCCCAGCCAGCTCTCACAGTCCAGACCTCCGTCAGCCCACGCTGAAGCGCTGCCCGCGTTGCTTTCGCCAGCTCGAAGCGGGCTGGCAGATTGAAGGGCGGAGCATGAGAAAAACTGTGCTATTTCAAACCAACAGATTCTTCTTCTGCCTTCCTGCCTCCTTTTGAATGTGTAAAATCCTGCCACAATAGCTACTCCATGAATACTCAAATATTATCACTTTGGGGCCATGTCTATTCAGAGACTCCAACACAATCATTTATTCAGTTTTGTCAACAGGAAACAAGTCAAAACAACAGATTGCCTAAATTAGCATTGATTTTACTTACTCTTGATTTTGCATTTGAACCATTACATAGGTTCATTATACTTGGAATTCAGGTTCCATTTATGTGTAACTTCCTCTTTATTAACAACAACAACAAAAAATAGCTGTTCAGTTCGCCTGTGCAGCAATCACTCTGTAATGTAAAGGTGGTTTCCTGTAAGTTATGCAACTGGAAGAGAAAAATCATAAACATTTCAGGCCAGACAGTGTTGCTGGTGCTGAGATAGATCATTTTCTGACAAAAAGATTCAGTGACAGGCAACTGCCTGGTGGTAGGGACAGGGGGAGATTTCTCCATTTCATGTCAGTCAATTTAGGGAAGCACCGACGACTTCTACACATTCATGTCAGCCTTAAAAAGAGACCGCAGCTCTGTCTGAATCCTTGATGTCTATTGGTCATTAAAGCCAAGAGATACCACCGACCTACCTAAGCTCAGATTTTCTTAAAACAACGGGACATAAATAGATGGGATGACCTTCTTTCCTCCTTAGTACTGGAGAGTTCTCCGGACTCTGCAAGAACTAAAACTACCCTGTAAAACTTCATAATTTTTGTCTGAGAGTTATGTTTTTCTAAGCCCAGATTCCTAATACAAATGGTTTCCTGAAATGAATGACTTGGAGAGAATTTACGTTTGGAGTCTGCATACATGTGGGCCATATATCCATCTCCAGCCTCGATCCCCTTTTTCCTGGGAGTGGCATGCTTCTCACAGCCTCTAATATCTCATCCTGAAAGATCGCCACTAAATTACTCGCTGTCATTCCCGGTGGAGACAGGAATGCTTGAGGCCATTTCACACAGTGAGGGGAGGTAGATGGGGTTTGGGGGGCAGATGCCGAGAGGGTGGGGCAGTGGATCCACTGGGCTGAGGCCTCACATCCACAGTGGGTCTCGTACACACACTCTTAGCCTTATCTCCCAACTATGGAATTGGTACAGTCACAAAGATGAATGGGCAGAGTCAAAGAAGATGTTTGTTATGTCAATTTAATATCTATCACATTTACCATCTATGGTGCCTGCAGCATGTTAGGAATTAATATTTTTAGAAACCCAAAATTTCTGTGAATGACAACACTGCATTGCATTGTTCCTTCATGGATTTAAAGTGCTAATCTAGTAAATGTAAACATTTAGCATATACTACAATTTTTGAAAGTATGGCTTCACATGTCTTTTTTTTTTTTTTTAAATGAACCTAAAATTATGGAGTGGTCTCTCTCATGTTCTGCGAGGCCATAGTAGCAGGGTGTATGCAAGGAGATGGTCAGCAGAACCCTCAGGGAGGGAGAGAGGTTTGAAATGTGGCCTCTTCGCTGCAGCAGCTCAGCTGAGGATGGGGGTGGTAGCTCTTTGATCTCCCACTTGCTGACAGAATCACATTTGGCTCTCCGTGGAGCTGGCATGAAGCAGAGACCAGATCCCCTTTGAGTGGTTCCTGCCCGACAGAATGCAGACAGATGGGCCTGCTGGGGGAGGAGGTGCCCCCTGCAGAGGGAACTGCAGGACTAGCTCTGCTCATGGGTTATTTCACACCTTCCCTGGTGAGCAACCAGAGGCTGAGTTCAAAGCATACACATCCAGGGCCCGAGTCCTACTGGTGGGCACTCAGGTGCTGACTCTGAGAAGCTGGACATGCCTCGGCCTTGAGTGGAAGACTTTTCAACATGTGTCTGTGGGTTCATTCTTAGATGCTAATCGTGGTGGAAAATTCTTTGCCATGCCCCAGCTCCCTGGGTAGAGGTGTCACTGCTGACAGGAAGGGCAGAGGGCAGGTGGGTGGGCTAAATGGTGAATAATGGCCAGTTCTAACTTAGTTGTAAGAATGGAGTCAAGGATGACGTCATAGTTTCCGACTGCAGCTGTCACAAATTACCACAGGCTGAGTGGCTGAAAGCAACACAAATTATTGTCTCACAGTTCTGGAGGTCAGAAGTCCAAAATGGGTCTCACTGGACTAAAATCAAGGTGTCATCAGGGTTGCGTTCCTGCGGAGAATCTGCTTGCTTGCCTTTCCCAATTTCACAAGCTCATATTCCTTGGCTTGTGACCTCTTCCTCCGCCTTCAAAGCCAGCAAGAGCGAGACAGGTCCTTCTCCCACAGCATCTCCCTGGTTCTGTCTTCTACATTTAAGGACCCTTGTGATTACACTAGGTCCACCCAGATAACCCTGGCTAACCTCCCCATTTTAAAGTCAGCTGGTTAGCAACCTTAATTCCATCTGCAACCTTAACACCCATCCCCCTTGTCATATTACCTAACATATTCATAGGTCTCAGGTCTTAAGAGGTAGACAGCTTTAGGAAGCCATTAGTCTGCCTACCACAGAAGATATGTATGTATAATTACAATTGGAGACCAAGGAGTTTTGCTTTTTGGTCAATCCTCACTTGAGGGTATTTTTTCCATCGATCTTTTTTAAAATTTATCTTTATTGTTGAAAGTATTACAGATATCCCCACTAACCCCCTCTGCCCAACACCCATTCCTCCCCCCTCTCACACCCTCCTCCCAGCCTTCACCCCACCATTGTCTGTGTTCAGGATTATGCATATACAGTAGGTCCTCAGGTTACATCAGAGATCCATTCCTACCTCATGATGTAACACGATTTTCAATGTAAGTCGAAACCCACCTACATAAGCACCTACATCACTCACATGGAGCACATACACAGTAATGAAGTGAAACAGTAAAAAAAATTTTAAAGAAAGATAACAATTCCTGACCTTTACTTGTGGTAAATAAATAATAAAAAAAACAAAGCAGCCCTCATCGGTTTGGCTCAGGGGATAGAGCATCAGCCGGCGGACCCAGGGGTCCCAGGTTCGATTCTAGTCAAGGGCATGTACCTTAGTTGTGGGCACATCCCCATTGGAAAGTGTGCAGGAGGCAGCTAATTGATGTTTCTCTCTCATCGATGTTTCTAACTCTCTATCCCTCTCCTTTCCTCTCTGTAAAAAATCAATAAAATATATATATTTTTAAAAAAACATAAAGCACATATATACATACATCAAAATGACAGAACATTTTTTAAAATAAATAAATGGGAAATGGCAACATAACCACGAAACGATGTACATTGAGTCCAACCCGAGGATTGTCTGTATGCATATAAGTTCTTTGGTTAATCTCTCTCCAACCAACCACCCATATTCACCTTCTCTCTGAGATTTTTAGAGAGTGAAAGAGAGGGAGGGAGGAGAGAGAGAGAGAGAAAGAGAGAGAAAGAGAGAGAGAGAGAGAGAGAGAGAGAGAACCATCAATGATGAGAGAGATCACTGACCAGCTGCCTCCTGCATGCCCCACACTGGGATCGAGCCCACAACCTGGGCCTGTGTCCTGATGGGGAATTGAACCATGATCTCCTGGTTCATAGGTCAACACTAAACCACTTAATCACACCGGCTGGGCATGACAGAGGTCTTTGGGAAGGGAAAGAAATGGCTTACTCGGATTGGGTGAGGCAGAGCAGTCCTGATGCTGATGATACTGCTTATCCAATAATCTCACCTGTTTTCACAACTTTCCTGACAATTATGTCAAAGGTGCAAAAAAAAGTGAACAAAGGGCTATGTGAGTATCATACTCATTACTGCTAATGTTAACTGAGCACTTACTGCATCCCAAGTTCTGTTCTAAGATACTTTAGTTATGTTAACTCATTTAACTCTCACAACAACCCAAAGAGGTAAGTACTGTTTCCCTATCTGGTAGAGAAGAAAACTGAGGCCTAGAGTTTACATAACTTGACCAAGCTCACAGACCTAGAAAATACTCTTGCTATCCCTCCTTCTGGTGGCTGGATTTGACATTCATGTGGCAAAAAAATAGACAGAAAAAGATAATAGTAATAATAATAATAGCAACTGTTTATTGTTTTCTCTTTGCCAGGTATAGTACTAAGTGGTCTATATACATTAACTCCTTCAACCCCATCGACAACCCTAAGATACAGTTATTATTCCCATTTTACTAATAAATTCAGCTGACCCTTGAACAAAGTGGTAATTAGGGGCACCGCACAGTCAAGAATCTGGGTATAGCTTTTGACTCTTCAAAAACGTAATTACTAATAGCCTACTATTGACCAGAGGCCTTAACAGTTGACTAACACATATTTTGTATGTTATGTTTTTTATATACTAGTACTGTATTCTTACAATAAAGCAAGCTTAGAGAAAAGGAAATGTTATTAGGAAAATCACGAGGAAGAGAAAATACATTTGTAGTAAGAGGACCCGTGCAGTTCAAACCCACGTTGTTCAAGGGCCAACTGTATGTAGAAACTCAAAGACATCAGCTTGACAGGGTCACCTGATCAGGAAGTGGTATTCCAATCCGCCTAGCTTCATAGCCCGTGCTCTGGAAGGGACAGACAAGAAGATGTGCATCAGAATCACCAGGAGGGCTTGTTAAAATCCAGATGTGTCTGATTCTGTGCATCTGGGGTGGGGCCCCAGCATTTGCATATGTAACAAGCTCCAGGTAATGTTGCTCTTGAGGGTCAGATCTGGCTTTGCATCTGGCTCTGTCACTCACCAAGCTGTGTGACCTTCAGCAGCTTCTTAGCTTCTTCCATTGAAAATGGCAACAATTTCTATCTCATTGGTTGTTGTGAGGATTGTAGGTGAGATATTACAGGCAAAGCACAAAGCAAAAGGCAGACCCCTGGTGAACTTCGGTTTCCTGTCTTCACCAGTCTTCACCCTTGGCCGGAGGGTGAAGCTCGGGAGAAATGCTTTCCGGATGGCGGCCATGGGCTCTGAGCGCCAGGCTTGAATCAGGGACTGTTCTAAGCTAGATCTAGAACTCTAAGCTGGGGCTATGGTAGAAAGAAATAGCCTCCTTGTTCTTTTGGCACATTGGCTGTGTGGAACTTGGACCCTTGCCCTCAACAATCCTGTCATTAACAAGGCAATGGTTTACAAAAACTTCCCCATAGAACCTCACTGTCATATGATCAGGGATAAGAAATCTGGAATACAGTTCATCTTAGGAAAGCCATATTAAGGCCATCAGCTCTTTTCTCCTGGAATGTCTCCTTGTAGTAATGATGGTCAGAGAGCCTTAAAAGCATTTGTGGCTTCAAAAATCCAGGTGGTTTGTGAAGACTGAATAAAGAGCTTGAAAAACGAGCACTTAAATGATTGTATCAGTATTTTTCTTCTTTAAAGGATGAGCATTATCTCATTCCAAACATCCCTCTTTCTCTCACGTACAGTGCCAGCCCCTTTTGGATTTGGTGAACAGTTACCTTTGTTTTCCCCATCACTCTGCCAGCCAGCTATTTATTCCTCAAGGTGGAGTTAACCTCTTCACTTATGGACATGCCTTGTAGATTTCTATTTAAGAAGCTAAAAAATCACCCTGGCCGGCTTGGCTCAGTGAATAGAGCGTCAGCCTGTAGACTGAAGGGTCCCAGGTTCAATTCTGGCCAAGGGCACATGCCTGGGTTGCGGCTCGATCCCCACTGGGGCGTGTGCAGGAGGCAGACAATTAATGATTCTCTCTCACCATTGACGTTTCTATCTCTCTCTCCTTCTCCCTTCCTCTCTGAAATCAATAAAGAAACGTATTTTTTTTTAAAAAAAGAAGCTAAAAAATCACCAGAAAGAGGCATAGACTCAGAAACATTTTAATTATTAAGATCTAACAACAAAAATAGCTTATTGATTTTTTTTAAATAAATATCTCTTTGGAGCATGAAATATATTCCCAGGAGAGTTAGTTCAATAAAATAAAATGAGAGACCAATGTTATGATTCATTAAAAAGATAACCCTTCTGCAAAGCAAAAAGAAGTAAATCTGAGTCTCTATTTTCGAAGCAAACTTGTGTATCGTTAACCACACACACACACACACACACACACACACACACTGTTTTAAAAGGGTACCCAGCATTTGTTTACATTAGGTCTGGTAAGACATGGGGACATGGACACGACCACCATAAAGGAAGAATTTCTTGTACTCACAGGTTCCTAGAAAGAGGAAGCGTGGCACATCACACAGGGTCACACAGGGAGGCACCAGGGTGGGTCAGGAGGCAAAGGGAGTGAGGAAAAAGCATGGGCAGAGGCAAGCGCCTTTATTGTGTTGGGTTTTTTTTGCTTTGTTTTGTGGAAAGAAACAGGTGAGGCAGGTTTAGGATTGGCTAGTTTGAATAAATGCAGTTGACTAGGGCAGGTGGATAGAGGCTCAGAGTGTGGGAATCCTATAGAGTTGGGAGTGAGGGCACATGTGGTTGGATCACAAGATCCTGACCAGCTGGTGCTGCCTCTAGGAATTAGCTAACGCTGGGAGGGTCAGTCCCCACAGCGTCAGCCAGGCCCCGAGATGTCAGATCACTGCGGTACAGAAAATAAAAGAGCAGGATTAATACACACAGAGAGCTGTGGTGATGTTACAGAACAATGCAGCACACAAGGCAGCTGTTTCGTTTCGAGATTGTTTTGTGTTTCTTCTATAGACCCTTTGTTGGCAGTTTAGACATAGATTGTTTTTCCCCTGAAAGTGACTGGCTCCATAGTGGATGTTGTTGCCTTATCTCTGCATCACATACTGTTTTTGTCACCAGCACAGTGGTGGGAGCAGGCGATGGGGGGATGAGGTCTAGGCTTTGCAGGGCCTTCCAGGAGCTGCCTCAGCACTGAGAGAAGTGTGAGACCTCAATGTGATGTACTAGTAAGTCTGATAAGTAAAGAAAAAGGCTCCCAAAACTGATAAGAAAGTTGATGATAATTCCTTATTCATTTGGTACAAAAAGTTTCAGGGAGTTTGGCAGGCAGATATTTTCTCAATATCCTCAAGAGCCAAATAAGAGGCACACGGAGCTTTGGACTTTGTTTTCCAGCACTCATCACACTCCCTCACCCACTGCCACCACCGCCATGGAGGGCTGTGTGACCCAGGCTGGGCCAATTCTACTGTTTCATCTTCCTGGACATGAACCTTCACCCAAGTTGGAACAACCCCAGCTTCCTCCCCCCTGAAATTTTTATGTGGGTGCCTTCCAGGTTCACAGAGCTAGAATATAATAATAATAGCAACAATAAGAGCAGCTAATATGTGCTGAGTGATCATTAGGCGCAAGGCATATTCAAAGCACTTTACATAGGCTATCTCTTTTATCTTGATCTTCACAACTGTCCTATAAGGTAAGTACTATGATTATCTAATCTAATAAAAGAATAATATGCAAATACTTCATTATACCTAAGCCATGCCCACCAGCCAAGCTACACCCACCAGCTAATCAGAGCGACGATATGCAAATTAACCCAGCCAAGATGGCAGCCAGCAACCACGTGGCTAGAGCAAACAGGAGGCCAGCGATGGAAGAAACTGCCTGCTGTGGTCTCCGCTCAAGGCAACAAATTTTCAATTCTAGAAAATAAATAACCCCCAGAAACCTGCTTCCAGTCAGCCTCACTGGGACCTTGGGTCAGTGGGAGCTGTGGCCAGCCTGCAAACAGCCCTCAACCCCTCACCCAGGCTGGCCAGGCACCCCAGTAGAGACCCGAACCCTGAAGGGGCTGTTGGCAGCCTGAAAATGGCCCTCAGCCCCTCACCCAAGCTGGCCAGGCACGCCAGCAGGTGGACATCCCCTGAGGGGTCCCAGACTGTGAGAGGGCACAGGCCAGGCTGAGGGACCCCTCTGAGTGCACAAATTTTTGTGCTCCAGGCCTCTAGTCTAAACTAATAAAAGCGTAACAATGAAATTGACCATTTCTTTGAGACACTAAGCCACGCCCACCAGCCAATCAGAATGGATGTATGCAAATTAGCCCAGGCAAGATGGCGGCTGGCAGCATTTGAGGCCAGTGCAGTGTAGGCATCAGGGTGAGCGGGATGTGGGGGTGGGTGGGAGGAAGATGGCGGGTGGCAGGTGGTGTGAGGGTGGGCTGGTGGGTGGCGGGTGGTGTGGGTGTGGGGAGCGATAAGCCTGGTGATGGGTGGTGTGGGCGGGCGGGATCAGTGGGTGGCAGGTGGTGTGTGTGGGGTGGGTAGGGTGCAATGTGCGGGTGGTAGGTGGCAGGTTGGGCGGGTACAGGCTGGGCTGAGGGACCCCCGAGTGCACAAATTTTTGTGCACCAGTCCCCTAGTCTAGATTATAAAAAGAGAAAACCGAGCCATAAGATAGTTAAGGACTTTGCTCAAGGTCATGACCTCATAAGGGGTAGAGCCAGGATGCTGCCTGAGGCAGTCTGACTCCTGAGCTCCAGCTCTGAATCATTGTCTATTTTCTCTGGCATTACTGGCAGATGCATTTCCTGTTATTTGGGGAGAACTGATATATGATAGAAGAGGATAAACTGTTTCCCATTAGGAATTGTCTTCAGCTGCATATAAAAGAAAACTCAAATAAGATAGGCTTAAACAGACTTAGGCGTTTATTTTTCCCTGACATAACGTGAAGTGCAGAAGTAGACAGGCCCTGGCTAGAATGCAGGCTTTCAGTGTCATCAGAGAGGCAAGCTCTCTCTATCTTTTTCCTCCTCCATCCTTAGTGCCTGGCTCCCACCCTCAAGGTTGCTTCATTGTCCAAGACGGCTGCTAGAGTGCCAGCCATCTGCTGATGATTCCAGGCAGGAAAGGGAAAGAGTGGGGAAAGGAGGGAAAATGGTGGTTTTATCAACAGAGCCAAATCTTGAAGCCTCACCCTACAATGTTGGCTTCTATCTCAGTGGCCACTCTGGCCTGAAGGGAACTGGAATTACAGACCTTAAGGTGATATTCCTAAGGAAGGATGGGGGACTGGGTAGCGGCTCTCAGCCTCTTTCACAAACACAGATATGTTTTACCAGGACAGTAATGACCAAGCTTCCGTGTGTCCAACTCACTAGATCATAGTTGCAAATTTTAGAAATGACCCCAGTCTTCTGAACTCCAACCCAGGGAATTTATCATCACAAATTAGCTCAGCTCCTAAACACAGCAGCCAGTGTTAAATGTAGCATTCTTTTAACCTCAGGAAAAGGTGGCAAAATTTCACAGAATCCACCGTCATCTCCCTGCTATCCTAAGGCTGGTAGGAGACCTAACGCAGGAGAGCTAGCTTGTTAGAAATGAACTGTATGGTAGATGATGCCAACTTCCGGGTGCGGCCTGTCTCTGGCTAAGATCCCAGGGAAATCACACAAGCTGGCTTTGAAGTTCTGCTGCACATCCCAACCCACCAAGGACTTAGACCACCAACTCCATCCCATAAGAACCTAATAATTCAGTTATCACAAGGCCTCCAGAGCAAGTAAGAATGCTTTATTCACACAGTCAAATCACCCTTGTAAATAGACCCTAAAGCTAGATGTCTCGTGGAACTTATGGGAGCGGTGAATTTATATTTCATTCATCAAATAAAAATGGACAGTGCTGTAACATTTATAAAACCCTTTCCCTCTCGTGTTATTATTTCCTCAATATATATTCATACATGCACAGCATACAGGGCATAGTTAAGCTTGACTCATTCTTTAGAAAATAAATCAAGAATGCAAGAGGGAGAACATTGCTGGTAATTAACCCTGAACATCTCTCTGTCATTCTAAGATGGAGGAAGACACTGATTATTCACAGATGTGCACACACCCCATGCGCATTTAGCTGGTCTGTGAGCCGTCCTCACCAGGCCCTTCACACTCCACAGGCTGTGTTTGTTTGTTCATTTTTGCTTCCATGATTTTGCATGCACTTTACCCCCTGCCTGAAGCACTTTTCTCCACCTTTTAGTTTGATAACTCCTGCGTGTCCTTCAAACTCTACATAGATGTCACCTCCCCTGAGAATCCTAAATTCTTAATTTCCCAGGACTCCTGAAATAGTTTGTTGCTTTTTCTCCTGTTGCGTGAAGGTACTGAGCATAATTGTCATAATAAATTGTTATTTATTTGTTTTGATGTCTGTCTCCCAGACTAGACTGAGCTCACCAGCGGAAACCGCTTCTTGCTTATTTCTCTACTCGGTGCTAGTTACATGGCAAGTGCTTATGAATGTGGTCATATTAAAATGAATAGGGGTGGACAATAGTGCCCATCATACGTCCAGGTTTTCCCTGGACTTATGACCCCATGTTATTGTTTTCCTCCTTCACAGACGTTCGCTCTTCAAAAAATTATGTTAAATCTTACAATGTCCACATAGCCCCATTCACCTGAATAACGAGGTAGGTCCCGAAGTTTGAAAGCTTCAAATTCTGATGCCAGGAAATCTAGTCTTTGCACTTTGTTTTTGTATCAGAACCTGTGAAGAGGAAAATACGTCTTATAACTAAGCAATTACAGGTACAAATATTAAGTAAAGCTCCCTATCGGCTCCAGGAAAACAAGTGGCTATTGTTGGATCAGACAGGTTCTGTAAGACACTGCTTGTTTCTTAAGTCAGATTGGCAACCTCTGAGCTCTGTGGGAGTCTGTGGACTGTGGTTGGGTGGAATGGAGGACTGAGTGAGTGTGTTGACAAAGGACATTTGGGGGATAGTGGGCAGGATGCCTAGATCAGATGTGATTCATGTGCAAGGTTATTAGACTTAGTTTTTGGACCAAATTTTACATGGTTGATGGACATAAGGAGTCTCAGCTTTGGAGCTGGCCAGATCAAGGCTTGAAGGATAACTTGGTCCATTACTAAGCCTGGTTAATTATTAAGCTTGTGAGTTCAGGCATATTTTTACTGGACCCCAGTTTTATCATCTGTGAAATGAAGATGTAATGTTCACAGGGTACTGTCAAGGGTGGAATGAACTTATCCCTTTAAAACACGCAGTGGCACATAACTGGAACATAGCAAGCTGAGTGTTAATCTCCTTCTTTCCCATTTAAAGACTTTGATCGGGAGAAGCGAAGATCATCATCCCTGATTGCTCTCTCCCATCACCTTTCAGGGAGTGGGGTGAAGACTTATTTTGTTTGTTTGTTTGCCATTGAATAAAACCAGTATATACACTTTCATTCATTCAACAAATATTATTTGACAAATATTTAATTACTAGGAGCCCGGTGCACAAAAATTTGTGCACTCGGGGTGGAGGGAGTCCCTCAGCCCGGCCTGTGCCCTCTCACAGTCTGGGACCCCTCAGTGGATGTCCTATGATGGCCCCAGTCTGCCAGGCGCCTTTTGTGTGTGTGTGTGTCACCACTGGGGACCTGCCCCCAGCCGCATCTGAGGCTCGGAGCAGTCCTCCTGTGTGTGT